>SRHC01002516.1:298220-336745 GCA_004794325.1 Pomacea maculata
ATTTGTCGCAGCATGTTTGGTCTACACATCTGTACAACACTAGTTGTCCTTCCGTATTCGCACAAAACACTCTTTTTTCAAAAGGTCTTTAGAAACTTACTCTTTCTTGAACCTTGATCTTCTATTACTACTGTGCATAGCTCTATTTCTCTCTCTCTCTTCCCGTTAGAGTGTGTGTGCGAGAGAGAGACATAAACTGACTTTTGTATTACACCAAAGAATGGCTTTCAGGTTTTGTAATTATTATTACTTAGATTTCTAGAAAACTTGGAACATTAATGGTGTATGTTATCAGCGCGCTAAGGACACTTTTAAATTATCTAATCTAAATATGGCAGACGGGCATCAAAATTAACTCTTTGATTATTTATTACTAGAAATACATGTATTTGAGAACACAGAGAAGACCACAGATTCATAAATAATACATCTTTCCGACCACACAAGAGAAAAACTTAAACATTGATGACTGTCACTTAGGTCCTTACGAATGCATGAAAGGTCCTTATAAGGTCCTTATAAAGTCCTTACTTGGCACCATCCCTGATCCCTGGGAACCCTGACCAGGCCCTCATGGGCCTTGCTTTTCCTGCCGGGGGTGAACACCAAGCCTCTCTCTGGCTGGATGACTAAGCAGGCCCACCCCTTTCCCTTATGCTTTTCTTTTTTCTCCCTCACTGGCCCTTTCACTTATGCTTCTTTTCCAACCAACCATCTCCCTGTCACACTAAAGTTTTACCTTTCCTATCCACTGGGACACTCTGGGCCAAAATAAATTGCATGCCACCCTTTCCTGTCTTTCTGACCGCCTACCTTCATGCCGTCCTGTGAGGCTGGAGAAGGCGGTCCTTGCAAGATTAAAGTTAGGACACACCTAAGCTACGCACGGACACCTCTCACAAGGTGAAGCACCACAAGCTTGTCCATGGTGTAAAGGAAGTTTTAATGGGGTACATATCATGATTGTCTTAAGCTCCAGAGTATCTGCCGGCAGTTTTTTACAGAAAATTCTTTATTCCGGTCCGACCGATTGGCAGCATTACATTTACATTTTTAAGGAGAATGGAACTTTACCATCAGATTTATGGAATTTTATGTCCTGATGACTGTTTGTCTATTAGTTTTTTTGGTTTCTTGGTGGTCTTTTTGGGCTTCACTACTCATTTTACACTTTGCCCTATCTTTCATATATTGTTCACTTCAAAGAAGTCATGGTTATGTCACTGGGGGTTTTGTTCCTAGACTTTTGAAGTTAAGATTACTTTTTGTTGCCATGGTTGCTGGCACAGTGTAAAAAACAACCAACCAACCAATTGTTGCCGTGATATAGCCCTAGTTGCTGGCAAGGTGTTAAACACAAACAATCAAAAAATTCCTGTTTAGTAGATTTATCTTGATCTTACAGTAAGGTGACCAGACGTTTCGGGAGCGAAAGCGGGACACGTGCCGATGATGGTGTCGTCACCGTCAAAGAACGCAGAAAAAAAGGGGGGGCGATGTGGGGGGCCTTTCCTCTGACTTTGCCGGATGCGAATCAGCGTACGGTATTCAGATTTTTAAAGACAACCGGGACATTTGATGGACCTGCCAGAAAGCCAGAAAGCTGGACATTGGGCGTCCCGCCCCATGAGCAGGTGGGACACGAGGTGAAAAGCGGGACTGTCCCGCCTAATGCGGGATGTCTGGTCACCTTATCTGACAGCTTTTTTTAAAAAGTGACACCAGTGACCTTATTTTTCTCCAACACTTTCAGGAACTTCTCTCTGACTATTCTGGATTCTGTTCTATTTTTACAGATGGCTCCAAAGTTCCAAACAGTGATTCTGTAGCTGTGGCAGCGGTTCTGTCCTGCCAACCGCAACAAGCTTCTTCAGCCTGACCTGGATGGCTGTTCTATTTTCTCTGTGGAACTTCATGCCATCTTGCTAGCCTTGCAGCATGTTCACCGGTCTTTGGAGTAAAACTTCTTGATCATTTCAGATTCGCATCCTGTCCTCCAAGCTCTTCTTTGCAGTCAATTTTATTACCTTCTTGTAGTTCAGCTTCATGCAATTCATGTGGCTTGCCTTCGTCGCAACATAGACATTGTTTTCATTTGAGCATAACAGTGGTCTTTTGGGCTACAACACCATTTTTAACACATTTTCTACCCTTTTATATTATCCTTTTACTTTATGTTGACTTTGAATGCTAGTGGTGTTGTTATTGTATCTCCTGGGATCTTGTTTTCCACCATTTTAATGTATTGCTATCTTCTCTTGCCATGATATAGCCTTAGTTGCTAGCATGGTGTAAAACACAACCAAACAACCAACCAATCTTTTGCATTGCATGGGTTTCTTTTTTTTCACCCTTTTTCATGTAATTTAATTCTCTCTCACCTTAATATAATCTTAGTTGCTGTCATGGTGAAAACACAAGGATACAGCCAACTGCAACAACAGCCTCCTTCGACTGTCACATACTATAAACAGTCTGTATGACAGGCCCACAGACCCCTGAGCATATCTTGCAGTTCCGCTTACCAGAAACAGGCACATAAGCAGAGAAAATCTAGGGCACCAAATTAAATCTGGAAAGGACAGTCCATGATAAAAATAAAACCAAAAGTCTGACAATAATGCTCTGGGGAATGTAGAAGAAGTGTAACTGGAAAATTGATGAAATAGAAATTCTAATGTGTGTTACTATAACTCTTTCTTGCTATTTGATTGTATGTACTATTTGTTTTTTTGTGTTTAAGGAATCAGCTGTTGATAAAAGTAGCATCTATGACAAGATTTAAAAAGATTCTCGTGGCAGACTGTGCTACTCGTCTGTCAATTCGAATATTGACAGACATAGCAGGAGGTCGAGGTGATCAAGTTGCCTCAGATACAGTAAGTATTGTTCTTATTCATATAATATTATTGCTCGGTTTGTTCTCAGTGCTTATCATGTAATACCAGAATAACTGTCTTAGCTATTACATCAGCATCTTCTTGGAAAAGGGTTTTTAAAATTCACAGTTGATTTTTATCGCAGAAAAAGTTCAACACCTCAAACATCAGGATAGTGCATAAATGTTTGTGAAGGCCTTAAGTTAGAATATATATTAAGTATGCATATTGTGACATCATTATTTTAATCTCTTTTGGTGCATGGTGTTGCATATATCGGGGGAGGGGTATTCATCGACATTTGGAGAAATATCATCTTTCACCCAATCATTAGAAAACAATTTTATACCCTACTAGTCCTCAAGTAAAAGTAGTATATTTTCCCTATGATTATTGCTGATTTGATCTGTCTTTAAAAAGTGTTTTGAACAAGCATAAAGAAACATAAAATATTATAAGAATTTTTTAATTTCTTATTCATTATTTTATTCTATGTAATATGTTTTTAAAAATTTGTCTACAGAATATTGGTGATCATAGGTATAGAGATATTGTGATCATCAGACCTTTAAGGTAAGGGTTCCATTTGACACTTTTAAAAAAGGGGAAATAACATTGATATATGGTACTTATAGCGGCCATCCTATATTGCATGCTTAATTCACTTGGTTAATTGTGTTTAGGACAATTTTTGGCCCTTTGACCTTTTACAGGCAGAGGAAAGAACATAAGCCTAAAAGATCGGAAAAAAACAATCTATAAAAATATTTCTTTCAGAAGGTAACAGTCATGGAAAAATAAGCTACCATGGGCTTGTGAACAAAAGAAAAATTTCTGTCTTGGACTTCCTCTGACAGACAATAAAGTTTGATTTGATTTAACAAGTTCCATAATACAGTAAAACTTTCCTATTAAGGCTTGATATATATAAGCCACCAAAATCAGAATGTAACTGAGAGGGGTCATATTAGGGAGATCAACCAGTTTGTTTTCATTCCACAAGCCATGAGTTCATACGCCTCTAAAGTCAAGTTCATTTATTTAAATGTTGAAATAATGCTCCTACCTTGCTCAAAAGTCGAATAGACCAGACTCAGGCAAAATAAATCTTCAAGAAGTTACACCTCTTTTATATTAATTGAAGGTTTTTTAAAACTGATTTAAAAGAAAATGATGTGTATGCGCCATTGTGAGATTTTAACCGAATGTGAACTTGTCGTGCGCCATTGTGTGATATGTGCGCCAAAAGTGTATTGCCAATAGCCATTTTTGTTTTTGTACAGTGGTAGCTGAAGTCATCTTTAGAGTCTGGATGGATTTGACGTTCGGTGTAGGAACGATATGGTAGTTATGACTACAGCGATATGGTGTGGGTTGAAGTGACAGCTGATCCATAGAATCACAAATAGAAAAAGCAGTCTCTTTTAAAATGTGCTTGTTTTACATGATTTCTGCAGAAAATCATAATATATGGTAAGCAGCCAGCTAGAAGCAGTCTATTTTAAAATGTACTTAAAATGCTTTTCAACAAATAACTTTTCTCTAAAAAAAAGTCGTTGTACAGCACAAACTGCTGGTTGGAAGTTGGGTTGGGGAGGTAGTCATAATAAAGATGAGGTTTATTTAGCAAAATACATCCATAAAATTTTGTTGGGTCATAATTAAGAGGAGGTTGTAACTGGGAAGTTCTTAATAAAAAGGTTTTACTGTACTTGATAAATATAAAAGAAGCAACAGATACCAATTCAACACCACATTTTCAAATCTATGTAATTGTTTAGTTACAAATGCATACAATTACACAGTTAAGGTTTAAGCAGCAGTGGAGTATACATCATGATTATCATTGAGTCTGACATGTCTGTCCACTTCAGCAACTATTAAGTCCAGGCTGCCCACCTGTGTCCGTCATATTCAATAATTTGTACTACAAAACTGTGTTAACAGAATCTAAGCATGTAGCTCATTTTAATAGAGCTACATCATGGGAGCAGGAAGATGCTAATTTGAAGATTTGAATTTTTCTGCATGTACCTTTCTTTTAAAAAATTATGGTGACAGCAAGCAATTTTTCACCATTTTCCATATAGTGTACCATATTTTTGAGACTAAAGTTGTTCTCAATTATATCTTCTACCTGTTACACCCATTCTATGATGAAGTGCTCTAAATAAATCAGATTATTATAATCAAAGTCAGTAGTCTAAAGTTCTAAAGGAATGCTTTGCTTCAAAACAATCATTCATGCCTTCTCAAACAAGATATCTAAAATGTGCTCTTTTCAAATAACAGTTTTGAAATAAATCCAGTCTACCAGAGTACTATGATGATGATTAAAAACAACACTTTAGGTCAGAAAGGAGACCCTAAGATTCTAGCTGTTAGATCATATGTTCTAAGTTTTGCTTAGACAACTAGTGAGAGAGATTGGATGATAGAAATTCAAACATGGAATCCTTGCCAGATTTTGGAATGCATTTTGTATTCATCTTTGATCACTGCTTTGGTAAAAGAAAAAAGGCTTTGTAAAACTCTCAGATTTGACACAAGGTTAAGATAAAGCAGAACTCAACTTTGCTATATGTTTGATTGAAGCAAACAAAGAGGGGAGGGCTTTAAACTGGGTTCTACAGGGTCCTAACTTATCCTGCCAATCTGAGGTTGACAAAGCTTGCATCATGAAGGGTTTTGTGGCCAGTTGAAAAATTTTTTTTTAATGAATTAACACCATTGAACTAAACACTTTCTTTGGTGTCCATTACATTAATATATTCCTTGCATATGTGTTTATAATGTATTCCTTGCACATGTAACTTGAATAATTGATTTTGTCAGGGAAGTGAGCAGAAAGGAGCTTGTCATGTACAATGTTCTTAATGGTGTACAGTCATTCTTCATTCCATCTCTGACAACAAAGGTGAGTTTACAAAATAGACATTTCTGCAAAACTCATATGGTGAGGGACATTGTGAACAGGTTGTTCACTAGATTGCACTAGCAATGTTTTTGATATTCCTGAATAGTGGGAAGCATTGCTGTGTACACATATAAGGAGAATATAGCATAAGATATTTTCAGTTGTAGCCATGCATATAATGTGTGTTATCAATCACAGTGAATGATTATATAAAATGAATATTTCCAAGTAGGTATAGTGTACCATAATAATAATATTGAACAGTTTTTACAGCACTTTTCCAATGATTTTCTTAGAGCACTTTACAAAAGTAATAGACCTACTTATCCATATAAATGGAATCATTAACACCATGCACCATATTTGCATGTAACAGACACACTTCTGCAACAGACACATCTCATCTCTGTTTAGAAACAAATGCGTTTTAAGTTTGGACTTAAAATGTGGTAAAAGAATCATGACGAAAGCTGATGGGTAAAACTGGTCAACAAATGTTTACAAAAGTCATGTTACTAAAACAAAGTCATTTCTTATCAAATTTTATGTGCTCAACACAAATGTGACAATCAAAATGCAAAATTGGCTCTAGTTTTTTGGTAATCTGCATTAATTATTGTGTACATCACGAAATGCATGCTTATAGTAATTGGCCACAGCTACAGTTCCACCATGTCGAATGATGGCGTCATCTGTAGAGATAGAGCATAATTCAGGATAGAAATTTCCTGGAAGCATTGGAGAAAGATCAGGTTGCTGATGTCACCTTTCTTAAATGTGAGATCAAGACATATCTCAGAAACAGAAAGAGTCCATGAAGTAGCTGGCAGGACAAGAAGAGGTTCTGCCTACTGGATATCCACTCCACCAGTCTGTAAATGAGACATAACACAAAGGTATAATCATTTGGGCTCTTTGGTACAAATGATGTACAGGACAGCATACTGAGGTTGAAAATAACACGTTAGGCAGGATTTCCAGACATAGGATAGCATAAGTTTCAGATGGCAGAAAGAAACTGGGGGTTCCACAGCATCTGCATACAAATTTTGTATGGAAGTGGTGTGAAATGCCCCTTGTTCTCCATACATGCTCTAAAAGAGCTTTTGTTTGGCAGGCTGCAGAGGGTAGCAGCATTCAACAGCAAACAGAAGCCTTTGTAAGTGGCCTGCAGGCTGAGTTTCCTTCAACAGTATCTAACATTGTCAGGTTTGTAGACTGTTTATTCTGGTATTAGAAAGTTTTTTAATCCTAGATTTTGTGATCCAAGAACTTCCATGTGCACTAGAAGTGAACACAATAATAATAATAAATGTAAAAATTTTAAAGTGCATACTTATATTCCTAAGGAGTATGCTCTTAGCTCTTTAGAACAAGAACAAAACATGGACAGCATACAAGGGACAGGAAATTAAACAAATAACATATGAACTATAAAAGAATGAGCAACCGTACTAAACGAAGAATAAAATCAAATACAGAAACGACAAAGAGGAACCAAATAACAAGAGCTGAGAGTAACATGATATTGCAAAAGGAAAAGTATGAAAAAAGACTAGCATTATGGGAAAGGGTGTGTCACGGACCAGTCCGTGCCTCCTGTGTTTTTTTTTTTTGGAGTGATTCGCCTGAGTTTGGTGGAAGGGGGTGGAGGGGAGCAGGGGTGGTGTAGCCAGCCCCGTGTGTTGCCCCTCTGCCATGTATCGGACAACTGCGTAATAGAGGATGGATGGAAGGTTGACACGCGTGATTGTCCTGCTATATTTGGAAATCGTGGGTCACCGGACACCACGTGTATTTTGGACCCCCACGTGAGTTGTGGACCTCACGTGCGGCTCGGGCATCTAGTGTGACTGGGGTGTGTATTTAAGCCCGACCGTAGCGGCCAGTGGTGCAGATAGCAGGATGGATGGATGGATCTATCGAGGTAGCGAGGGGCTATCGATCGAGCGACGGCTGTTATTTGTGGATTTGAGTGAATTTATTTCACTGACTCGCTGTTGCTGTTTTTGCTGCGGAGCCGCTGCTGCTGTTTTTGGGACTGCTACCTGAGTATAACTGCTGCTGTTGTGGTTAGCAGCTCACGTAAGTTTGCTGAAGGTTCCACACCGAATCTGCTACTGGGAGCGATGGACATCGCCGAGCTGACGAGAAGTTCCAGGGAAAGAACACCCAGAGCCGGCGATAAGGCGGAAAGCATCCCATCCGAGCCTCGGAGAGTGTTGAGCAAGTGGGCTCCACCCTCATACCTGTCAGCGACGACAACACACCGACTGCGGGGAGGGCCGTCGCTGTCGTCTTTAAATCCGTGCAGCGAGTGGAGGAAAGACATGTCCGTGGAGTGTCGAGGACACCGACGATTGTCCGCTGGTGCCGACAACGCAAAGTAAGACTTTTGCTTTTTGAGTTTTACCCGTAGAGAGAGAGAGGCGGGGGGAAGGTTTCGTACCCCCATTGTTACTCTCCACCGTCAGCGGTAGAGGGAGAGTAAGACGGTTGACATGGACTGTGTGTGTTGATGAACAGTCATGAGCATACGGACTTTTCATGAGGCTAGAAAAGTGCTGTGAGAGACGTATCGTTATGAATGTACAGGTAGTCCTCGGGTTACGACGGTCTCGAGTTACGTCGTTTCGTGGTTACGACGCTCATTCCGACTTACGAGGTCAGTGCATCAAAGAAAAGGAAGGCCATCACCATGGAGGTGAAAGTGGATATCATAAGGCAATCTGAGAAGGGGGAAACAGCAACAGAAATTAGCAGGTCATTAGGACTTAGTCGTTCGACTGTCGCTACGATTATCAAGGATAAAGATCGCATCCTTGAACACGTGACAGGATCTGCTCCTATGACAGCGACAGTGATAACAAAGCGTACTGTACTGCACAATATTGTACTGTACTTATGTTTATTGATAATTATGTATGGTACTGTGTTAGGATAGGCTAAGTGTTTGCAGTACTGTACTGTTATTATGGTACAGTACTGTATGAACATATGATCCGACTTACGTCGAAATTCGGTTTACGACGCCGCGTTAAGAACGGACCCCCGTCGTAAGTCGAGGACTACCTGTATTGAAATTGACATGTGTAGGTAAGCTTTGTGAAGTTAAGTTCGCAGTTTTGGAAACTGCTGTAGACCAGCCTGCGTGCAGTCTTAGTTTCTGTATTTAATAATATTTGGTGTACTGCTATTTATTTTCAAAGTTTTTTGTGTATAATAATTATTGGACGTCCCAACCTGAAGTGATCTCGTGTTTTGTTTTGGAAAGAATGCGCAAGTCCGACTGTCGGAGTAATGTTTATGGAAGAGGTTTGTTTTCAGTGCACGTTTAACGGATTCGATAGTGGGTAGGTGGCGGATATGTTCAAAACCTAAACTTTTATTTTTCCCATCCTTGTACAGTTGTTTCAAGTCATGGTGTGTGGAATAAAAGCCAACTGATTGATCTCCCATCTTAATACATTTTGGTGGATTTTAGCAAGTCTTAATGTGGAGGTTTTACGATACTACTGTTATATTATCATTTTTGGCTGTTGCAGTACAAATCCATATCAAATTGAGTAGCAGGTGACCATCTCGTTGGTGAGGTGACCATCTCAAACATGGTTCCTGAACAACTTTCTCATTGCCTATATTCAGGTGTAACAAAGTTCCTGACCCATTGACTATTTTAGCTTCTTAAGAGAAGTAATTTATAGGAAACCAATTCCCAAAGAAGCCAGCAGTTTTTTTCCTTTAATTATTTGACACTATCCAGTTTGCATTCCAGTCTGCAGAACAGTCACTTTTGTTATAAACATGTTCAATTCTACAGCTGCAACACATAAGGAAGAGTTATTCATTTCATACTTTCTATCTGCTCTTCAAGCTTTTCTTTCCTGTTAATTTGACCACCCTCTTATGATCGTGCTCCATACCATTCATGTGGCTCTTCATTGTCGCAAGGACATTGTCTCCATTTGAGCCCCTGGCCATGCTGGCATCCCAGGAAATGTTTGAACACGCCAGACCATCAAGGTCATTTGCCTTTCTCCTTGTCAATAGTCAGTCGCTGGTGTCTATCTTCACGGCTCATTTTCTCTTGGCCAGAGTAAGTTACATGTGCTGACCTATGTCATACATCCTACATTTTACAAGGTAAACCACCACCACTTTGTCTTAGCAGGGCTTCTGCTAAGGCTAATTTTTTTGGGGTCCCAGGGACCCCTTCTTCAGATTTTTAAGGGGTCCCTGTTCTTTGCCCAAATTTGAAGGGGACCCCATTGACGAAAATTGAAGGGGTCCTCCGAACTTTTAATGCGTACTGTATGCAGTTTTTTGCGTAAGCAGAAGCCATGTCTTAGGTGTTCAAACGCCTTACTGTCATATGTTTTTGTCATGCATCCAAAATTTATGCCAGTGGTTTTCTTTTTTGCACCTCATTGTTTTCATTATTTTAACTCATTATATGGTGCCTTGATTTCGAAAATACAAGATGGAATGCCACCCCCCACTATATATAATAACACTCAGTTTATTGTAAAACTTTATGTCAAAATTGATTTTATTATTTTAGGAGTACTTAAAATGATTAAAAACTGATGTCATTATACTCAAGTAACGTAAAAAATAATATTAGTGTAAAACAAAGAGGAAAATGACACAAAGGACCATGATGTTTCCTGTCTTTTCACTTTCACTACTTGAACATGTTGGTTGTGAGCAGTTCTTTGATTTCGATTTAAGATCTAGACAAAAATGTCCAATTCAGATTCTGAATCTTAAGGTTTTTATTTAGAGCATGACTCTTATTTTGTCTCTGGTGAAGAGACTGTGAAAGAAGATAAAGAGAACAGCTTTATTTCTCCAAACAATGCAACCACTGTTTGTGACAAAGACATGCAAGTTGAATTCTTGTTTACTTGTTAATCGCTAACAGTTACTCATAGCATCTCAAACAACACCTCTCGTATTTTTACAAAAAGAAGTTTTACTGTTATTGCATTTATGAGACCTAGGGCATTTTTGTCATCATTTTGGACTTGAAAAGAAAGTTTTTGTGTGGTGACCCAAAATAATGCAGCAGAGAGGCCACCAAAACAGTATACACAAGTAAACAGCAATATCTTAGGCAAATGTAATAGAATTTAATAAAATTGTGGTATTCTAAGGAGAGTTAAATATACATTAAGATTTTTATATCTTAACAAACAAAAAGTTCCTTCTTTAAATGTTGATCATTAGCATTTAGCAGACCAAGCTAACAATTATTATTCATAATTCAATGAAAAATATTTTAATTTATGTGATTTCTTTGACTTATTCTTCTTGATATCATAAATGTTTATTTTTCATAAGTTTGGTAAACAGGAAGTCTACTTTTGCAATATATTTGCATTTGACCAGCAAGTTTTTGCAACACAACCCAAAACAAACTAGCAGAGTGCTCAAAACCTTCAGTTAAGTCCACTCTGCCAGTAGCTTCTTTTTCATATATGAAATTAAGGATTTAATTTGCAGCCTTTTAGTGGTGACCTTGTGTAGAACATAGTGAATGAAACATAGTACTCAGTAAAAGAAATTTTCGAAAACTTGGATTGTCTAAATTGAAAAAGACTGTTTCTGAGTTCATTTCCTTAGATTTTGTAAGTGGATTTCAGATTATTAAATGTGCACAATCACTTTTGTTTTAGATTTTTTAATTTTTAGTATTATTATTCACAGGATTAGTGAGAAGCTTGAACCTGCTGATCGCATGTCTACCAAAGGTTGCTGTGCTATATGTCAGGTATGTATACTTAGAGATGTTTACATTTTTATGCATAGCAAATAATAATTGTGATCACTTGTGCTGTTATTTTTTTAAGATTACATGTATCTATATTCTTTTATTTAGACTCAGAATGTTCAATATCAAAATGACCGATTTCATAGAGATACATGTAGCATGAAGGATTTGGGGATCAATTATTTGTACCAAGAAGCAAAAACCATTATCAATCTGTGTTGCACCCCACCTACAAGCTACCGCAGTAGATATTCTCCCAATATTACCAGCTTCTCCTTGGACACTTCCTATTCCAGAGATTCTCTAAACAAACATCTTCCTGTTACTCTATATTTTTACCTTACCTATCTTCTTTCTTCACTGCCCCAGTGGGCCCAGCTTCTCGTGCCAGGGGTGAACATCCAGCCTCTCTCTGGCTGGGTCACTAAGCTGGCCCACCCCTTTTTCCTTATGCTTTTCTTTTTTCTCCCTTACCTGGCTCTTTCATCTATATTCTTCTTCTAATCAAACATCTCCCTGTCATGTCATACTACAGTTTTATCCTTCCTATCTTCTGTCTTCACTGGTCTTCCACCTGTCTTCTTGTTTCCCATCACGCCTTTCCTTTGATGTCATTTTTTTCTCTGTGGCCTCCTTTAAGCCCCCTGCGTTTGGCATACAGGGCGACCCGTGTCGGGGGAGGATGGGATCCTGGAGATTGAGGTCCCTCTTGGTTTATGGCCCTTCATACCAACACACTTCTTTGGCACAGACTTCTCCTAGATACGAGGTGGGTGTGGCCCATACCTATCAACCGGCTGGTCATGTATTGCCCTAGCTTTGCTAGAAAAGTGTGGCTTGAGTCAATCGGGTCTTCATCCTAAGAAGACCAGAGTATATTCCTTATGTATCCCTGGTGCAACCCTCCTGGAAATGCCTAAGTGGTGCTGCTCAGTCATATCCCCTTGTTGGACTCCATGGTGGGTGGGGAGCGTAAGGAACGAACTGAATCCTTTATATCATGGCACCAACGCGTAAGAGAGGAGGAATCTTCAGATAGTGAAGATGAGGTGAGAGATTGTGTGAGGAAGAATGTGGAGGGGGCTTGGCCCCATTTTCTTATGGTAGAGGGTGCAGAACCGGCCCATCCGCTCTTGTCCCTCTCCCCTTTCGCAATGGTAAAAGGTTTTAAAAATATATAAAAATATTTTACTGCTGTAAAACTTCTACACTCTGGACAGTTTCTTGTCCAGTGCGCAAATCAGAATGCATCTGAAGCCCTGCGCTGTTTGGATGGAAAACAGTTCGTCGATCGACCCATAATGATAACTCCTCACAGATCCTTCAACTCTTCAAGGGGGCTTATTTGTTGCCTTTACCTTGCTGGGATGTCAGAACTTGACATCAAATCAGAACTGGCATCACAGGGTCATCTTGAAGAAAGACAAGAAATCTATCTCTACAAATACACTTTTCGTAGCTTTCTGTTTGCCCAAAATACCTGACTCCATTGAGGTTGGGTATTTGCAGATCAAAGTCTCTCTGTATATACCTTCACCGTTGCGCTGCATCAACTGTCAGCATTGTGGTCATGGGGCTAATTTCTGCAAGTCCCAAGCCCGCAGCTTTTGAAGGTACTATCAAATTTAAGAAATTTTATGTCTTTATAATTGTTTTCTTTTGATTTTTGGATTGTTGGTGGTCTTTTTGGGCTTCACCACTCCTTTTTTACGCTTTACCTCGCTTTTACATATTGTTTACTTCTTGTGTTGACTTTTTACAGAATGTTATGGTTATATCACTTGTGAGGTTTTGTCCCTAAACTTTTAAAGTTAAGATTACTTTTGTTGCCATGATTTAGCCCTAGTTGCTGGCATGGCATTAAACACAAACATTAGAATGGTTAGACGACACTGATTCTGCACTCTTCCGAGCTGCTACGGTCCCTCCCCTCAATGTGTGGGTGGGTGGCCGTTCCATGGTGCATCTCCAAAGACCATTCCTGGTCTCCTGCCGCCTTCATTATGCCTGCTCCAGCATCAGTCTCAGCCTCACTTGAGCCCAGCGTTCTGCTTCAGCTGGCCTGTGCTTCAGCACGTCCTCAGCTTTGAATAGGTTCTATGCTTCCTCACACAAGTTGGAAGTGCCCCGCTTCCTCACACAAGCTGGTAATGATCTCCCAGCGACAGCTCTAGGTCTCAGCACACAGCATCCAACCAAAAAGCAGCAATACAGCATCAGCAATAGCCCATCAACAACCTGGCTGTTCACAGTCGAGCTGAAATACCTGCCCGTGTCCACCTGGACAAAAGGTGAGCATGGCCTGAACCCCACGTGAGGCCTGAAAAATCTGAGACTCCTGATTTCCACTCTTTCCATGTGGCAGAGGAGTAAGAACACAGGCGCAGCTCTACCTGTCCCCACTCTACATGACAGGACCATGACAACATTATTCTTGCTTCTTGCGTTGGCTTTTATTAAGATTTCATGATTATATCACTTGGGGCATTTACCCCTAAACTTTTTAAAATAACATTACTTAATGTCGCCATAATATAGCCTTAGTTGCTGGGACGGCATAAAACAAAACCAACCAACCAAACCTATAGTTTGATTTTTGGCAGAAATCCCATAAAATACATAAAAAATGTTTTGAAGAGATTTCCTTTCATTAAGTAAATAATTTTTACCCGTACTATATCACTTCAGTCATATCTAACAACTGCCTGTGTGAAATCAACCCACTTATGGCCCATTCATCCCAACACCAAAAGCCCAATTGATCCAAGCCCAAAAGATGACTCGGTCTCTAATGAAAGGAGTAGGGAGCTAATCACAACATCAGCCACCATCTTACTAAACAAAAATGGCTGCTTGGCCGTGCACATTCAGAGAATTCAATTCAGCTTTTTGTGGCCAACTGTTTGGAGAAATCTTAGTCTACCACAGTACATGTGTATTGATTGATTGCCTTTACCTGAACAGTTAATTTTTAATCAAGATCAACAATCACAAAACAAGCATTACCAAGTGAAAGTGAAATGACAAAGAAAAGTATTATGCTATGGAGTTAAGAGCTGTTCTTCAACATTTGAGTGAATGAATTGATTTTATATGTATTTGAAGTCATGATTTCTGGAAGGAATGCAGACTGGTTGATTTCCCAACTACAACCCCACTCAGTTATGACCTAGTTTTGATAGATTTTAGTGAGTTTTAATAGGGAGATTTTACTGCTATAAAACTATAAAACTGAACATGGGGGAAAACATTTTCTGCTTTGTGTGTTTGTGATTTACAGATAATGTGCTACAGCATGTGTACAGATGGGAATCTGCTCAGGTGTTTTGCAAAGCTAGTGTCTTGTCAACTGAAAAGACCAGAGCTAAATAGTGATAAAATGTGTTTTTTAAATAGTGATAATAAGTGCTCGATGCTTAGTCACCACTTATTGATGTTATTTTATATATAGCAAATTTTTTCAGTAAGGGCATTGAACATAATTATTTATGTGGTCTGCAGTCACCTCTTGATACAGATGTCAGCAAAGCTTCTGCCCTAGGTGCTGCTGAGATGTCAAGAAGATTGTCACAAAATTCAAATGCCTTACAAATGCAAGGATGTGAGGGATTCACGAAGAGAAATAATGAAAGTGATGATTGTTGGTAAGCAGCAGCAAACACATTCATGATGTGTTACACATTATACTTGTTAATATTTCTCTCAGGTTATTGTTCATGACCATTACATATTCTTTGTACTTTTTCCACATAGTGTGTTGTTGTTTATTTGATACCCTTTGCTTTGTTACCTGCTTTAGATCTTTATACAATTTCAATATTTCTAAGGGAATTCTTAATAGGGCAATTTTTGCATAGCCATGGGCCCAGTTCATTGTGTCAGGGGTGAATACCCAGCCTCTCTTTCGCTCAGCCCTTGTGGGGCTAGCTTCTCGTGCCGGGGTTGAACACCCAGCCTCTCTTTGGCTGGATGACCAATCAACCAGCTGGCTGTGTATTGCCCTAGTTTTGCTAGACGGCTGCAGCTGGGGTCAATCTGGTCTTCATACTTGGTGGCCAGAGTATATTCCTTATGTATCCCTGGTGCGACCCTGCTGGAAATGCTCTAAGTGGTACTGCTTAGTCTCATCCCCTTGTTGGACTCCGTGGTGAATCTGGAGAGCATGAAACATATTCATTCCATTATGGCACCAAAAAACTCAAACTTGCGAAAATGCATACGAGAGGATGAGTCTTCAGACAGTGAGGATGGGGTACCTGATAGTATGAAAGTGTGTGTTGTAGGGGCAGAGAAGGTCAATCCGCTCTCATCCCTCTCTCCTTTTGCTATTGCTAATACCACACCGCAGACAGACAGAACACAAAAACAAAATCTCCAGAAAAACCCACTACTCAGCAGAAAACATATGGGACTACCACAGCAGTATCAATCCCTATTTCTAATTGCTTTGCTTCTCTTGGTGAGCAGGGGATGGATGTAGATGAGTGACGCTTAATGTCACCCTCTCCATCCCGCCATCCCCTTCCTTCTTCTTCTCCTCCTCCCTCTGCTTCTGTGAGGCACTCTGCATCTTTTCCTCACAGATAAACTATGCCTACAATCCTTAAATGGAACTGTCGAGGGATCCGAGCCAACTTTGAAGAACTCCTGTGCCTAGCATCTAGTTTCTCTTTGATATTATAGCACTGCAGGAGACTCTTCTCCTACCTTCCACCTCTTTTTCCTTCAAAGGCTTTCGAGTTTTACATCAGGATTTTCAGGTGGGACTGCTCTTTTCATTTGCTCCCACCTTTTGTTTAGCCAGATACCACTTTCCCTTGTGGGGCGGGGCCTTGACTGACACCAGGGGAGAGTTGTATTTTTTTGTTGCCATAATGGAATGAATTTGATTCGTTCTTTATGCTCCCCACCAACAATCTTATGGCTGTGACTTCGATTCCTATAACTCTGAAAAGTACAATCTACCCTTCTCCCTCTCTGAACTGCAGGAGGCCCTTCAGAAGTGCAAGGACTCTGCACCGGGCCCAGACAACATTTCTTATAAACTGCTTACTCATTTTCCACGAGTCTCCCCCCTTCTCCTTCTAGACATCTTTAACTTTATTTGGGTATCCAGCTGTTTCCCTCCCTCATGGAGAGATGCAGTCGTTGCACCCACCCCAAAACCTGGCGAGGATCCCTCTGATCCCAACTCTCTATCGCTCTCACTAGTTGTCTGTGCAAAACTCTAGAATGCATGGTGAACACTCGGCTCACCTGGCACCTCGAATCTCAAGATCTCTTATCCAACCTGCAGTGTGATTTCAGAAAATGCTGCAGTACCCTGGACCATATGGTCCGTTTTGAAATTTTTGTCAGCAAAGAACGTGTTTTGGGGGCTTTTTTTTATTTGAAGAAGGCATACGAAACTAACCGGAAGCAAGATATTCTGTTGGACATCCATGCCTTTGGCTTCCGGGGTCGCATGCCCTCTTCATCGAGAATTTTCTTTCGCATCACCCTTTTCAGGTCTATCCTTCTGATCCTCAGGAACAGGAAATGGACGTCCATCAGGGCAGCATTCTTTCTCCAACTATTTTTAACATCAAAATAGATTCAATCTTGAAATCTGTCTGTCCAGGTTTGGAGGCCTCGTTATATGTAGGTGACTTTGCTCTGTGCATTCCAGGCCGATCCCTACAGTGCCATAACTGCTGGCTCATCGTAAAATACAACCAACCAACATGTTCTCCCATACCTGGCCTTTTTATCTACATTCTTTTTTTAAACAAATATCTCCCTGTTACACTTCAGTTTTATCTTTCCTGTCTTTTGTCTTTGCTGGTCTTTCTCGTGCCTCTCTTTTGACACGGTTTTTCTCTGTGGCCTCCTTTAGGCCCCCTGCATTTGCCGTGATTGAGGATGGGATCCTGGAGGTTGAGGTCCCTGATGGGTTGTAGCCCATCATACCAACACACCTTTTTTTGGCCTATAATACCAACACACCTCTTTGGCCCGACATTCTCTTAGATGGGAGGTTGGTGTGGCCCACACCAATCAAGCGACTGGTTGTGTATTACCCTAGCTTTGCAGAAGGCTGCAGCTGGGGTCGATCTGGTCTTTGTACTTGAAAGGCCAGAGTATATGGCCAGAGGCTGGAAATGCCCTAAGTAGTACACACTTCTAAGACACATTTCTTAAGCTTTTAAGTAGTTCCTTCTCACTGTAATAGAGCCTTAGTTGCTGGCACGGTGTAAAACAAAAACAGCCAACCAATCATTGTAAACTCTTTTGGCTATGATTGCCAGGTCACAATATACAGTTATTACATTGAAATTAATAAATGTTATCCTCTGTGATGCCAATATTCTCATTTACCTCATCTTTTCATATTTATGCTCTAGCTTAAAATGTTACCACATAATCTCCATTATGCCAACATTTTGACAGTAGCTCTTAGTAAAACTGAAAGTGAATACTTGCATAAGAGTAGTGCAGCTCAACAAGAAAATATAGTAGCCTCTATTAACCAGCTGAAAGCATTGTTTTAGATGTGGTTGTGAATAAACATAAGGTGACCAGACGTTTCTGGGGCGAAAGCGGGACACGTGCCGATGATGGTGTCGTCACCGTCAAAGAAAGCCGAATCAGTGTACGGTATTCTTATTTTTAAAGACAACCAGGACATTTGATGGACTTGCCAGAAAGCCAGAAAGTGGGACATTGGGCGTCCCGCCCGATGAGCAGGCGGGACACGAGGTCAAAAGCGGGACTGTCCCGCCTAAAGTGGGATGTCTGGTCATCTTAATAAACAGTTCTAAGGAAGCCAGAAATTGAGCACACTGGTATTTTGTGTTCAAGCAGGTAAACCAAAATAAATGTAATAAAGACAATCATAATTCAGAGATTCCATGTCGAGAACCACTTTTTTGGTAAAGACCCAAGGTCTTGTAGACATTGTACTTTTTTAATACTTTGAAAAGATGGAATAGGGGCACCTTGATTAGAAATAAAACTTTTTTTTAAGAAGGAGGTCGTAAATTGTCAACTAGCCAATGATTGAAACATGTTTTCATTGTGACAGCGTCCAAGGTTCTGTTGACTTCAGAAAGGCTTTCTGCTATGGCTGTCAGCTCATGACTAAAGAACTTTTGAATGTGCCTCAAATGGTCAAGGGATGTATGTATGTATTGGTTTCTGTTAGCGTTCAAGAACTGGAGTTTTATGCGGTTTGATAATGTAGCTTCTGTGCTGTGATTGTTGGTTTTTATTACTTGGTTAATAAAAGCGCTAATTTCCAATACTATGAAAGGGCAGGTGGTGCAAAAGACAGCCTACCAACAGTTGTGTTGACGAAAAAAATTTGGCGTGCTGCAAGCTGATGTTTGACATTTTCCCTGATTCTGTGCTGACATTACTGTCTGCAGTGGTTATTAACTTTTGAAGACCTTACTTGGCAGTGACAAGTTACATTTGAATTCAGAGAAGAGGGGAATTTCCTCTTAAGAATAATCAAGTAATTTTTAACAATATAAATGTGTTTGACTTTAAATTATTTCAGGAAGATTTCAGTTTAATTACATTTGTTTGAATCTAATCAATATTCGGCATGTTCGTGGAAAGTATAGTAGAACACAGAAGATAGTCTACCATTTCTTTAAGTGTAATGAAAGTAGACATCAAATTCATGATAGCTGAAAACACATTGCTGTTGCTTATTTATAATACAAACATGATGGTGATTTTTTTTCTTTTGCAGAAAACAAGACCTACATTCAACACTATCAGTCGAGATGTTATTAAAAGCACACTGTTGAGATCACAACCTATAGGAGAGCTGGAAGTGAATGCCTGTAGCCATCATCAGTATTTTCATGGTTTTAAACTCTTTAGATGTACTAATGAGAATGTCAAAATTTTCAATATTTTTTACTCTATCACTCTCACTAGTTATCTATGAAAACAAAATTAGATGCAGGTTTTTCTCTTTACCAAGCAGCTCAAGTCACAGGTCTCCTCTTAGACTTGCAGTGTAACTTCAGTGCTTTGGGCCTTCTTGTCCATTCTGTTGACTCTCACCCTGGCTTCTGGAACATGGCCACTTTTCATCCTAAATTATTGTCTCGTAAATTTAAAGATGATTCTCAGGAACAGGAAATGGTTGTCCCTTAGGGAAAATTATTTCTACTACTCTCTTAGACACCAAACGGATTCCGTTCTCACGTCAGTTCTAAATGCCTTGTATGTAGATTATTCTGCGAAGTGCAGATCTCTATGCCACTTTGTAAAAATATAGTGGCAGATAACCAAAGCTAAGTACACAGTTTCTGCTGTCATAAATAGTATAAAAGTGACCATGTGCGAAATCTTTGCAAGTTGCATTTGTTGTCATCCTGCTATCAGAATGTCTTTTCATACTGAGTCCTGATGGAGAATGTTTGAAAGAAATGAATCTTTAATATTATAACAGCAAACAAATCAAACACAAATGACAAGACTGACTGATAAACAATATAGTGTGGAGGCAAGAGTTTATTTCTGACTGAAGCAACAATCTAAAATTATTTAAAAAGCTATATCACATCACATGACACTGCTGTTTCACTTTAATAAAGCATTCTTCAAACCTATATCCCCTGTAACAGGTTTGACCTACGGAGGATGTGTAAAAATAGTCCATAAGAATAAATGAATACTTCAGTAAATACTTATCACAGCTAATGTCACATTAAGGCACCCTTTACTAACAAGCTGATAAAAGTCATAACTAGATATGAGCACAAATATTTGTTGCAAGAATTGGTGAACATTTTTTTTTTACTCTAATTATCACTAAACTGTAAGACACAAAATAAAACAAAAGCCTAAATAATAAGTTTATACTTTTATACATTAAATGTATATATATGTAAATTACTTGAAAGAAATGAAAGGCCAGCGTCTCTATTAGTAATTTTGGACACGAGATTATTTTTAAAATATGGTCACGTCGACTATATATGTTTAAATTACACAGTTTAGAATAGCATGAAAAATAACAAAAAATTTACTTAAGGTATGTAAATCAAAAAAGCTGGCCTGATCAGCTAAACAGCTTTGACAGTTTCTTCACTTTGCCTTGACAGTAGTTGAAGTTTTACCATCTTGCAGTAGTTGCCTTTCCAGAAAAGATGGTAATTGTGAAGGATCCCTTAAAGGTGTATTGTCATAGAGATGACTTTGTATCATCAGGATCTCCCCCTTCCCTGGTTTATATATTACTTCCACAGCCAATGAATCGATACATTATTAAGGCCCAAACTCTAAGGTGCACCCTGGATGACATGGTGAGGAGAAGCAATATTGATGAATCCCAGAGTGCCCTCAACATCAAATTTATGATAAACATCATTGGTGTGTCTGGGTTGCAGACAAATATGCAATATATTCACAAGTTTTAAGACAGATGAGTTTGCAAAAACAACGAAGCACTATATAAGTGTTGTCTATGACCATCAGCTTTGCCTGAGGTCACATACCTGCAAAAGGTTAAAAGCTTGACAAGGATGTTTTTAATGTGAAAGGTGGAGAAGAAATTTTAACAGACGAAAAAAGCAAAAAATATATAACACAAGGCAGCAAGTTCATCACCTTCATCTTTCTCAAAATTCTTCACAATCATACATATATTTTTATCTAACAATACATACATAATACATTCTATATGAAAGTTCAGCCTTTCATAGTGCAATTATTATTGTGTTAGCATTGCAAACATTTTACTTAGCTTTTAGTGCAACCATGTGAGATCAGTATTATGAAAAGAACATACTATCTTTCCCTCTCTTTCTAACTCTTGAAAATTTTGCAATTAACTTATTGTCAAATACTACTTTTATATGTGTTTTCTGTTTCTCTTTTCATAATTATTAAGATTATTTTAATTATTCCTTGGAAACGACAGTTTACATTAATTTGACATAAAATCACACACAACATTACAATTCTGTGGAACAGTTTACATGACTTTGATCAAAAATCAACTCTGCTGCCTACCTGCATGTCACTAGAGGTTTGATGAAAATGTACAGCGAACACTGCAGTAAAGGCACAACTTTGAAAATGCCTGTTTGAAAAAGCATAATTGCGCATAAGGAACATTGTATTGCTTGGGTCCATAATGCATCAGCTAATATGCTACATTTAGGAAAGAGGAGGGGGGAGATTTATGGCTGAATTGTTTTACGTTTTCAACCACACCTTAATAACAGCTGTTATGACAACAAATGCCGAAGATAAGAAACTGGTTTGCTTCAAAACTATGTGTCACTCTTTGTTAATTGCTTTAATCTGTCCTGTCAAGTATTCTCACCACCCACCATCAAGTCAGACTCATTCTTTTATGCGGAGATGGTAAAAACATATAGTATGTCCCACTAAATTCAGACAGAACTATGACAAGATTTTCAAACTGTGGAGTGCAAGAAGAATAATGTGAACAGTGTAGAGCACTGATAACCACCTCTAGTTTTTTTTCCTTATAAGGACCTTATCACAATCTATAACGACCTATTTGCTAAAAATTAGCACTTTTAGGGCCTTATTTGCCCACTCAAAAATCTACAAACTTCTAAGCACCTGTAAGGCCCGTACAAATCTTGTAAGTCATATTTAACAAGTATCTGGTAACTAAGCAACTGCCACAGCCATAGGAAGAGTGGCACATTAACTCAAGCATAGAATGGTTTATTTTCCTGTCAAAATTCTAGCAATCAGCAACATTAATGAGTGACCAGATTATTAGAAATGAGAGATCAATATTTCAGAAAACTCACAGTCCACTACATCCTAACATCAGTTACCCATGCTGTGTGACCAGTTAGTATCACTTAGCATGCAGACAGCAGCAACTTAATTCTAGAGAGAGTCCTATTTGCCATGTCTTTTCAGAACAACAGAATTCATGTCTGGAAATGATGTTACCACTTTCTGACAATAACTGAATAAGGCAACATGATTTGAAGGTACCATTTATGTTTGGGGTCATGTAAAACCATTCCTGCATCAAACAGAACACTGGGGTGACATTTTATAGCTTCTTGTGCTCCCTCTAATGTCATGATGTCAAAGCTTGCTGCACAATGCAATGACACATGGCCAGAGTTGTCAAAAACTTCATGCAAAAGGGACTAATCATCTGAATGTGCTGCAAAGTGCAAACCTTATTGAGAAATGTTGAGCATAAAACTGATACTTTCCTTACAGTAACAAATATTACCTCAGTGAAATTAAGAACTGCAGCAACTCAGTGATGTCTCAAATGTAGGAATGCAAATGGCAGCCACATGCACAACTGAATTTTTGTTGGACTCTTGGATGGCTATTAATTGGACTTTTACATAAACTGATTTTGCTTATAAAATCGTCCAATCAGTTGCCTTGTGTCAACTGCACCTTAGATATCTATATCGTGTAACTATGAGTGATTTTCAGACTGGCCCATTGGATCTTTGGAGCACTATAGGACACTTTTTTTAAAAACAAAACTTCTGTTCTCTAAAATATGTTATTTGTTTGGATCACTTCATTACAGGCTTCTGAAGTACTATTTTTATCTCAGTAACCATTTATACAGACATGACAATTTTCACCTCCTTGACATTAACCCTCAATATTTGAGCTTAGAATTTATGTAAAAATGGTTTTTTAAAAAAACTCTAACACCGCTCTGATTTGACCATAGGTGCAGTATTAAGCTTATGTAATATTTGAGGTTGATGCCAGATGTCCTTAATCATTGCAGCACAGAGAACACAAATGCAAATATCTTATTGCCATACTTATGAAGCGGTGTTGAGATGCTGCAGATACTGTTTACTCCAGGACTGTACTAATTAAGCAATTGGTTTGAAGTAAAATAAATGATATCAGTGGTCTGAATACTGTTTTATAGCTAGGGTTTGACATAAAGACGTCCTTGATTTCCTTATTTTGTCCTTACTTGACATCCTCACCTTATAACTATAAAACCTAGAAGGCTAAATGTCAAAATATGAAATTAAATCTGCAGATACAAATTTTTACTGTACATTACAGCTGAATAAAATGGTGTATATCTTAGAATAATACAAAGACTGCTTATATAAATGCAAGCAAAAGTGTCATGACTGCATGTGTTTTGCTTTGCAATGCTATTAAAATATACCCCTGAAACAGATGTTTACAAGAGACATCTAGATAAGAGTATGCTATTTCACATCATCAGTCATATTTCTACAATTTCTGATAAGTTACTGCATTCTTTTAACTTGTTGGAACATAAGTGTTAATAAGCTCTTGATAAATATTTATACATTTATCTGATTTTTTAGGACAACTTAAGCCTGAAAACATTTTTACTCTCATTTATCCCGAACAGACATTGATGAAAATAGCAATCTGTAAAAGAGGTGCCTTAAAAAAAAAAGTTTGTAGTAAAAACATCTGCAACTGAAAGTAAAAATTAGTATACTGTATAACTGATCACACAAAAATGCATGTCGCTTTTCTAAACCATTAGCTTATCTGGAAGTTAGGAATTTTTTAAAAACAAATATGCATAAGGCTTGTGGATTTAGATATAATTAGAAGGCTGTTTTCTAATCATGCCACAACATAATCAGGACCACTTGTCAACATGAATCACATCTAGTTTAGAGGTATGAGTTTAATTTCATCTTTAGATCTGTAGCCAGTCCACATAATTACATACCGATGAGCTGAGGCAAGCATTAATGATAACCTCGAATGATACAGCAATAACATCTGAAATACTGAGGTTGGAATGTGTCCCCACTATTAATTTTTATACATTTTCAACACATATGCAACAGGTTAAACGAATGCAATTTTGCAGATGTCATAAATGGCAGAATCTGTTTTTCTTTTTTTCAGATCTATTTGGCTGTGTTAAATCATAAAAATGAATGAATCTTACCTATGCAAAGACTGCTGGCCTCCCACAACTATGAATTCACAAATGAAAAATGTGTCACTAGGAATGAAATTTAGTATTTCAAGAGATTATGGATACTTAAGATCAAAGTAATGTGGGTTTCCTTTGGATATCATTGATGAAAAGTGGTATGTTGAAGCTCTAAACAAGTATAAAAATTTAAACGGCACTGGTTAGTTACTTCAATCTATTAAATGTTTTATCTGGCCCTAAATTATATAATTTTCAATGGTTGAGACTGAACAGAAATCTGGCTTCTAATACGCTCTCTTATTTTGACTATTGCAAAAGCCTGACAGAATGGTCTCTATCATGACTGTCTCTTCACAAAAGGAATAACTATTTTTAAAGGCTAGCCCAAGTGTAAAATTATTTTCAAAAGGCTTAATTCATTTAAATATAACAATACTATCCAAAATCTGCACAAAAAACTCAGTTTCATTCATGAACATCACAGCTTTCACTTGGGTTTTAAAAAAAAAGGTCATGATCTAATTTCCCATGTCATAATAGTAGGCTTGCTGATTGGGCAATATGGTCTTACATTGGCTACAACTTTTAAACATGTCAGAAATTAGAATTCATGTCAATCAATGTGTGTTTTTATTTAAACAAATTTAAAATTCACTATGCATAAATATTCACTTTAACAACTGACTGCTGATTATCAAAAGCAGGGGTGGGCAATTAATTTTCCCAAGGGGCCGCATGAGAAATTGGGATGGTTTTAGAGGGCCGGACTAATATAGTTAACATAGTTTTACCCAATACTGTATATATAGTATATATACTGGCAGACGGGCCGGTCAGAGACGGGAGGCGGGCCGCATCCAGCCCGCGGGCCGGCCTTTGCCCAGGTCTGATCAAAAGAGTAGCAGTCATCATTAACACATGTTCCTCATGCAATGTCACTTGGCAAATAAATTCTTTTTTATTTTAATGGCAGATTTATATTGTTAAACTAGCAGCAACTTGGAGCATAATTTTATTTTCACTCAGGTTAGCCTTTATAGGAACAACTTCGGTCAACTAGCAAGTTGGGTCAAAATGGTAGATACCCATGTGCTGAATTATTTGTGGTCAAGTTTTAATTTCAAGGGGAAAAGACAAATTTGTTTACTTAAAGTCATCTAAAACACATTATGGGCCACAAGAAAGAGGCTGCCATGTTTTCTTGTCGAGTGACATAAATGGCACCCTTCCAACACTTATTCATGTTCTTATGTGCCATCATCAAAACACTTATATCACTAATCTGGAGACCATGTCATAAACTGTCTTTTTCAGATTTATTGCAGGCCACTGAGAGTATCAAATTGCTGATGTTACTAATATTTATTTTTACTGGTTTATTTATGATTTCATGTGTATTGAATAAAATGCCAAACCTGCCTTGACATACTTCAAAAGGTAATGACCATTTTTTTTTTTTTTGCTATATCCCGATTCTTTCACCACAGTACTATAAACACTACCAACATCACAACAAAACAGCTTTGCCAGCTGTAGTGCATGTCAGCATTAATTATATTTAACTCTTTACATACATGTGATTGGATCAATGGGAAAAAAATTGCGCAAATTTGTGTGAAAAAAGAGGATCTCAGCAGACATTTAACAGGTAAGTCACATATTACAAAGATGCATGAAATTTATTGTGAAAGATAAAAGTGCTTGTCACTGTTCTTGGGAAGAATCAAGGTTTTCTTTTTCGTGATCAAGTTTTTCGTTTTCGTGATCAAGTTTTTCTTTCTCAACATCTGACTCGGGTGCTGACCATCGACGTTTTCTTGGTGGCCTAACATCATGGGATGACGACTCTGAGATCTGGGTAGGACTGACACATGCATGTAATTCCATACTCTGAGCATGAACAATGCTGCCAGACAGTTCCTCTGTTTGATTTCCATGTCTCTTAATATTACAAGAAGGACCATTACCTTCTGCCTGGTGTGCAAGTGGGTGACTGCCATCTTCCTCCTCACATTTTGCTAAATTTTCCTCAGCCTTCTCTCTTTCAGCATCTTCTTGCTGAACATCACTCTCTGTGTCTGGCAAAGTCAGTTTAGATCGCTTTCCCTGCTGCTGCTGACTTACAATATCAGCTGCTTTGAGAGAAACATCTTTGTGAGTAAGGGAGATACAGACATCACCAACTGCAAGCTTGTGACAGTCTAATCCATATCGATGCAATGTGTGCTCTGTAGAGCAGGATGACCATCCTTGGCCAAAAACAAAGAATGGATGTTCAAGAGTTGCCTCCACAGTCACCTGAAAACCATATCAAGCAAATTTTATTTTCAGTCATTTAAGCTTGATAATCCTATATCCTTTCTAACAGTCTCCTCTCAGGCAGCGAGCATAGCAAATTTATTTTGGGCCAGTAGCGAAGACCACGTTGTCAATTCTCATATCTTGACTGTGACAACATTTATCCTAACTAGTCATACAAAAAAGTGGGTGAAATTCTGGTTGACTGTTATTTTTCTTACCTAACAAATTTCCTCGTAGCTAATTACCAGTTATTAAAAAAATGAAAGTAAAACCATTCCATGCATTGTTAGTGGTTTATTAATGAAGCAGCAGATTGCTGGACACTTAGGTGGGAATGGGGGTACTGGTGTTTGATGCAGAACTAGAACTAAGGCTATATTACGGCAAGGCAGCCAGTCCTGTAAACAGATGCCACATGCAGAGAAAGAACAGCGTGCCCACAACAAGAGCTGAACCCAGGACAGCCAATCCTCACTGTATTGGTGACAGGCTCTAGCCATTGCACCACCAAACTGCCCACCACACTTGGAGGAAATAAAGCTAAAACAAGAAAAGAAAAAACCCTACTATTTCCACTAAAAATTTAATTACATTTTGCTTTCTGGAAAAGAAATTGAATATTTGTTCTGTGACCGATGCAAAGCTTAGAACCACTATTCTTGTCACATATTGCTATCTTTCCTTTGAGCATTTCTATTATTATTATTACAGGCTTATATAGGCACTGTGCCTACAGGTCTAGCCAACAACTTCCTGGTTGCTTTGTTAACCAAAACCCAAAAACAAAACAAAAAATAGGCCAGCCATAAACAGACAGCTTTTTGAGAATTAAAAAAATGTAGCAACAAAGAAAGCTTGTAGATGGAAGACGTGGTAAAAATATACTACAACAATCTTTCTCTGAGAGTAGGTAGGTAAAAAAAGTTTAATCTAAAAATGGCTACTACAAAGAAACTTGTAGCCCTATGCTTCTCGAGGAGTAACAAGGACTAAACTTTTACAAAGAAAAGATTCCCATAAAGCAGATATAGAGCAGACATTATAGAGATATACTTTTTTGGTGATTGCCCACATTGTTCTTCCTTCTCCTATCCCATCTGAAAGGCCAAAGTCTAGAAAACATTGGTGCATTCTGTGTATAGAGCACTATCAGACAGGTATTGACTGGCAGCAAGATAAACATGTCAGTAACTATCACCACGATGAGAAAACACACCAGATGTCAATAAAAATGACAAAGGCTTTCAAAGATGTACAAAAAATACTGCATTATTCATATGCTATTGTCATGGCTGCTACTTTAAACTAGTTTTCGCTCTGAGTATCCTCTGGACCCAACTCATCAATTTCCTTCCATCAAAAAAAAAGAATCATTTGTCCCAAGGAACTCAAATATTAGATACAGTGGAACCTCGGTTAACGAACACAATCCGTTCTGGAAAGTTGCTCGTTATCCGAAACAATTTTTCCCGTAAGAAATAAAGGAAATACATTTAATTGGTTCCCAGCCCCTGTTGACTCGCTAATATATGAAAGCTACCGGCTATATAGTTGTTGTTTTTTGTTTTTTGTTTTAAAGAACAGTTATAATACAATATAAATGGAGTTAAATAAACATAAAACATTAACGAAAGCATTTCAAGATAAGAACACTTGTCGTTTTGACGGAGTGGGTGGATGGAGGTGTGGGGAGGAAGGGGTGGAATTACTGCTTGGATTCCCCCTCCATGAGCACGTGACTCTGTAAAATCGGGGGTGACTTCCTTTTTCTGTCGCTTTGAGGTTGAAGGAAAAAACTTGCCCAGCGTCTGTTGCTTCTGACTTTTTTGTGAAACTCTTCGGTAATACATCACATTATCATTGAACATGTGTAGGCTCCTATTGCCTATCACACTGTTAGGGAAAGACTTTTCTACAGACTTTTCTTTGGAGCCATGACTGAGGATTATCTTATTAAAATAAAGTAAAAAAATCACTAAATAAGAAGGATGCGCACAGATAAGAAACGACCGATCGTAACTGTGTCTCGAGCGCGAATGATGACATGCAGTCCTTTCTTGACAGTTCTGTATAACTTGCTTTATAGGAACTAAAAGTGTTTTTATGTCCCCCTCCCCAACTTGATCAAACTAGGAATTGAGGATGTATTTGTCAGTACTTGCACAAACCAAACTGAGTAAGCTAGCCAAGTGGCTTAAAGGTCAACAGAAAGAAGACTGAAGTGATGAGAATTAACAACAAGCAGGAACTACCAATCCAACTTCAAGGAGAGAACATCCTAGAAACAGACCGCTTCACATATCTGGGGAGCATTGTCAACAAGGACGGTGGAGCAGATGACGCCATCAAAAGCTGCATCAACAAGGCCAGGCATGCTTTCAACAGCCTACGCCCCATCTGGAATTCCCGAGCATTATCCTTCAGCAGTAAGACCTGCATCTTCAACACTAAAGTGAAGGCAGTCCTACTGTATGGTTCTGAAACCTGGAGAGTGACAAACACCATCAACTACAAGCTCCAGACCTTTACCAACCGATGCCTATGCCATAATTGGGAATAATTAAGGTCGCCTGAAAAGATCTCCAACAGCAGCCTGTGGAAAAGAATCAACAAGAATGCCACTAGCCATGACATCAAAAAGCGTAAATGGGGGTGGATAGGACACACCCTGCACAAACCAGCTGACACCATTGCCAAGTAGGCACTTGACTGGAAGCCTCAGGGGAAGAGATGAGTTGGAGGACCGAAGCAGACTTGGAAAAGAACAGTAGAGAGCGAGGCAAAGGACATCTGAACCACATGGGTCCAACTCAAGGGGGCTGCCCAAAACCAGGTCTGCTGGCGAGGTGTTGTTGCGGCCCTATGCTCCTCCAGGAGTAACAAGGACTAAACTACTAAACTGTCAGTACTTGACATCAGTGGTCAGGAAGAGGGATTAGCACTAAAGACTAAATAAGCAGAGACATGCTAGAATTTTATGATCGGTTTGTAAAGAAATCAAACACGTTTTTCTGTTCATCTCTCCTTTTGTGTGTCTTTCTTTTCTTCCTTTGTAAGCACAAGAGTTATCTATGGTCACACACATTATGGAAACTTTTGCTTATTCTTTACTTAACATCTTCTTTGCCTAAAAAATGTGATAGGATACTACTAGCTTATGTCAGTAAAATGAATTGGGAGTTAATCATCTGTACATCTGTCATATAGAACCTGCTGTGATTCAACAATCATACTGAGATGGTCATGCTCTCCGACTGAATCAAAAACATGATTATCATTATTTCAGATGCAAAATATGGGTTCAGAATAGCTGGACTTAATAGGAAACATGGCCAAGGTGCTTTCTGTGTAGCAAACAATTTGAATCTATCAATTCAGTGTCACAGCAGAAAGAAAAGAGTAACCTGGAATGATGTTCCCAATCCACCACCTCCAGTTACCATAAAAAGAAAACTAAAGAACAGATCCATCAGAGAAGTCCTACTAAAAAAACCCAAGCAGATGAGTTGATACTGGTATGGTTTAAAGCTACATGATTTGGTGACATCAATAGGAGCTCATCAAATCCGATGTGATTTTTTTTTTCATTCTGATCAAAGTCTCTTACAACAATCTTAACATTCTTTGGTACACTTTTTTGTGTGCACTTTTTGGTCAGTAGGATGAGTCATGAAATAAGTTGACAGATGTGTAAATGATATCATAGCAATGGGCCATGAGTTGATCTAACAGCAGTAAAGACAGAGCTGACTAAAAATATTTATTTTTACAGATATAACACAAACATCAGTTGCAGAAACAATAATAAAAGCAACAGAATAAATACTGTGTTCTATTACAGGTGTAACCCGTCGTTGTAAAATGCATCAACAAAGCCAAAACATCCTATCTTCAGGCTCAAATAATTAATTCCACTTCCTCCAAGAAGCTTTTTGCCATTTGGAATTGAATGACTGGAATTAGCAAATCAATGCCACTGCCCACTGACTATCCTGCTTCACAGCTGCCGCAAGTGTTTTGTGATTATTTTGCTAGCAAGATATCAGACATTCAATCATCCTTGAACTCGATGTTGTCACCTGACAGCATCTCTTGTGATGTGCTCCCGCGGTGCTCTCTGAACAACTTTTGACAAGTCTCTAAGGCCAATGTAAAGACCATTATTCTGAAAGCCAATCCAAAATCTTGCCAGTTAGACCCAATGCCCACAAGTCTTCTTCTTAAAGCTTAGATATTTTACTTCTTGTCATCACAAACATTGTAAATGTCAGCTTGTCATCAGGTGTTTTCCCATCTTCAAATGCCCTGGTGAGGCCACTCCTTTAACAGTCCACGCTTGATGTCAATGTGTTGAACAACTACCGCACAGTTTCCAACTTGTCTTTTCTCTCTAAGATTATAAAGAAAGTTGTTTTGACACAGCTCTGGACCTACTTATAAGAGCACCAGCTCATCCCCCATGCTCAGAATATAGACCTTTTCAGTTCTGTTCATTTTGTACACACAGCCACTTTATCATGCACCTAGTCTCAACAAATAAACACATTCCTACTTAAATTAATAAGATAATAATGATGATGATGATGATGATGTTGATGAGTGGTTTATTCATAACATGCTTACAACAAAACTACTTGTGCAAATCCCTGAACATCAATTAATTCTATCTTAATGTCGATAACAAAGCACTTATCATCAAATGAACTATAAACTCACCACTAAGTTCTTTAACTGTTTGATTGAAAACCATGAAGGTACTGTAATATATGGTTTCTCCGGGCCACGATCTTCCATAAAGTGGTCAGAACAAAGAGGACTGTTTAAAGTGTAAACAGACTTCTTCAACACCAGTGTTATCCATGCCTACAGCACACTGAGTCTGATCTGCTGGACGTTGATGGAGAGGTCTTCTCATCTACAATTCTGCCGCTACTGTTCTGACATACACAGCAGTACTCTCTGGGTTTTTTTTACCTGTTTCACTTTCATTCATCTTTGCCATTTGGCCCAGAAGTTGCAAACAAATTTCAATGCACGAAAGATAAACAGTGGCTCTAACCATGAACTTCTATTACTGGACTGCTGGCAGATGATTTTTTTTTTCCCACGTAACTACTAAAACGAGTCAGTTGTGTACGAAGATTCCGGTTTAGTCACATTTTAGATTAACTACTAAAATGAGGCAGGTGTATACAAAGCTTTTGGTTTAGTCACATTCATTGGTTTGGCTTGCTGAGACTAACAGCAGAGAACTTTGCAAGAGGCTAAGCATTGATTTCAGCAGACAGACAGCAATCCACCTATACACATCTGCACTCTAACTGCGTCAAACTAGCTTCACCAAGCTCCTGAATATCACAGTGAGAGGTCTTGGTATATTAAAAGGCTGGAAGAAGAGACATCCGAGGAAATTCAAAAATAACATCCTTAACAATCAAAGCCAACATAAGGAAAAAGGATAATATAAAAGGGCAGGTAATTTGTTAAAAATGTGGCTCAAAAGGTCTTCACCAAGCCAGACCCTTAAATCAAAATCTAAAAGAGCATAAAAACCTTTACTCTGATGGCTAGTTGACTACGTTTTATATCATGCCAGACATTATATCAGAGCAAGAGAAGGTAATGATATATTAAAAATTTTGAAAATGAGACCCCTGATGTGATACAAAACAATACCCTTAACAATAAAAGTCAACATATGAAAAAAGGATAATATAAAAGAATAGGCAATATGTTAAAAAAGGTGGTGTGGCTTAAAAGTCCAACATTAAGCCAAAACCTTCACTTTTACTATACTGGAGGTTTTGGGCATGCTACTACTTTATTTTGGGTTGTGTTGCAAAAACTTTTGATCAAATGCTGGTATATTGCAAAAGTAGACTTGTTGTATACAGAACTAAAGAAAAATTATGTTAAAAAGAAAAAGCTAAAGGAATCATCGAAATTGATATATCTTTGATTTGATTATGAAAAAATTTTTTAGCATGGTCTGCTAAATACCAATGATCAACATTACAAAGAAAGAACTTTTTTTTTTGTTCCCTGACACAATACATTTTGGATAAAAAAAAAATATCTTAATGTACATTCAATTCTTCTTAGAACATCAAAATTTCATTAAATTCTATTTACACTTGCCTGAGATATTACAGCTTTAACGTGAATACTGTTTTCCTGACCTTTGCTGTTTTATGTTGATTTATTATGAAAAAACTTTCTTTGCAGGTGAAAAATGATGACAAAAATAATCTAGATGATGTAAACTAAAGAAAAATGATTGAACTTTCAATGATGAAAAGCAAACAAAAAATGAAAGCTAGATGATGAAATATGTACGACTAAAATTTCCATGTTTTGGCATAGGTTGGTTAGTGTGGTTTAATGCCATGCCAGCAGCTGAGGCCACATCATGGCGAGAAAATGTGATGTTAAGTGAAATGGTTATAAACAAAGAAACCCCATGATTGACATCCTTAACAGAACTCCCAAAATGAGAAACAATACCCAAGGGTAGGTGACAAGTAAAAAGGGTTTTGTGGCTTAAAACCTACCAATAAAACCAGAATGTAAAATTAAAAACTAATAAGATACATAAAAACCAGAAATCTTATAATGCAGTCCCATTCTTTGTAAAAATGAGAAAAAAAATAGGTGGTGATGGAACATGCTGAAATAAGAAAAACAAAGAGCATGCTTCAAAAATTTTTTTTCAAATACTCTGCAGCCCAGGACACTTCGTTAAAACATGTACTATTGTAAAAATTCCCTAGTAGTTTCTGATATACCATCTGATATCTGCTTATCCCAAATTTAAAAAAAAGATACTGCAAGGCCAGAATAATTATTCTAACTGTTGCAAATGGATGATAATTTTGTAATAAATAAAACTCATAGGTAATTTAACTTTGTGATACATGATTAATCAAAGAAAAGCAGATACTTGCAGGCAGTTATTGCCAGCCATACCTGTACTCGATGCTCACCAACAGAAAAGCCGAGAGTGGCTGTTCCTACTTCTGGGTGCTCCTCAATGCGCACAACTGTAGAAGAGTCAACTTTTAGGTCAGCTGAAACTTGAGCACTGGAGACAAAGTCTTCCGTTTGTAAATCTTCAACTCTTTTTAAGTCACCATTAGCCAGCTGAATAATAGAGCCTTTTACAAAGTGTGGAGGGTAGTGGAGATGGGGTGGCAAATTTGGAGATGAATGAGAGGGACTAAGTGAGGAAGGGAAAGTGGAGGTGGGGAGATGAGAATATGGTGGGGCAGAGGGAGATGCAGACAAAATACCACTTGGAGATGGATGTCGCTGTGCATGTGAGTTTGCAGGAATTGCCCCAAGAGCATAAGGTGCTGCAGGCACTTGGTTCTCTGGCCCAGCAGACCCTGATGTTGAAGCTACCATGGTGGTAGCTGATCCTCCAATGTACTGAGTTCTTTTTCCAAGCAAATCTTCTTCCACTTTCACACCTTTATTAAGACATTTACTTTCTACTATATTTGCATCAAGAGGAATGTCATGTGGTCGAGTCAGAATACGGTGTTTTAAACTGCCTTCTTTGCCACAGGGTACTTTATAGAATGGATCCCCAAACAGGGATTCATTTATAGCAGCCCCAGATGACCCTCTGCAAGGATACGATAACCCAACTGGGTGCAGCAAGTTCTTTTCATCGTGATGAGATTCTGAACCTGGAACTCTTTGTGGAGAAGATATTTCTGTGTCCTCATCTCTTCTCTGTGAGAGAAGAGAATCACAATCATGAGAAGCATATGAAGATGCTGTTCCTGAAGGACTGTGATCTCGCACAGAAGATGAAACAGGGCCTGGTGAGCTGCTTGATGACAGGGAACAATGAGTATACTGTGTAACATTGGTTGGGAGAAAGGATGATGTGCGATTGCTAACTGCAGTCTGAGGATTAGTATGGGCACCATGCTGGACATGGCTACCCATAGATGCTAACACAGCTGAGTATGATTCAATGTGCGGGTAATGCACGGAGGTTACCAGAGAAGCTGGTGAATAATGGGAAGCAGGATACTGAGGAAAAAAAACAGGGTAATGAGGAAGAGATGCCAGTGGTGTAGATTGTCCATGCAAGTTGTATAAAGGTGAATAACCCAGTGATGAGCTGTTATTCCTACCACTTCCACTACCAAACTGTCCACTGTTGCTCCCAAGCATCCGTGATGATGACTCTCCTTGTGTCAAGCTGCCATGAAAAATACCTACACCGACTGCAGTACTGGGTCCAGCAGATGCACCTGCTGACAACATGGTGTGCTCCTCCTGGCTAGTGGAATGAGGAAGATGACCTTCACCTTGGATGTGACCCAATCCTGTATTAGGATGTCCACTGTTCATGCCCTCAAACAGGGGCAAGGGATGATGGGATGAAAAAAGACTGCTGCCTGTTGCTATATTCTTTAGGTCTGAGTAATAGGGAACTTAAGTGCTTTTTTCCCTCCTGCCACTTCTGTGCCACATTAAATATTGCCAATTGCTGACAGTGGGCAGGAAGAAGGCAGATGACACAAGGCTGTTTATTTTTTACACACTGTGACACTGGCACTGCTTCTAAAGGAGAAGTAAGTATGATAAGGACTTTGGTATTGATGGATTATCTCACTTCTTTAAATAAATTTTTTGTGCAGCATGCATATTGCTGCCACCATTACCATCCTGCTTGACAGAACAAAGTACCGATGCAGTAGAAATGTTGACTGCTGCATCTGAAGCACTCTCTGTGTTTTCCCCTTTCCTGTCTTAGGTATTCCATCCAAAATGCAGTTCACATATGTCAACAAAGTCCAGGGGACAATCAGTGTGCACTGTACACTTCTGGCAAACAATTGAGAATGAACATCCTTGAGGCACGACTGTGATGGTAAATAGCATGTAGTACCAATGCTACCATAAGAAAAGATCTGTTCATCTTTATCTGGTGGACTGGTCTCTGAGCGTAGAAGTGACTGGCTCTCTACAACTGCAATATATGCCAAAATAAACTATATTCATTATGCATCAAGAAGCCAAAGGTGTAAACAACCTAATCTTGGACTACTAGGAAATGGAGTGAACTTTAAATGCTGACTCAAATGAAAATATCTTTAATTTATTGGGATTTACAAGATACCAGTTTCAAAATTTTCAGCAAAAAACTAATGTTTATTCACAATATACAACTCTCTCTGTTCAATGGAACTTCATTCACATTTTTTGAAAGACATCAAAACTATCATGTCACTAAAGTAAGCATGTTGCTACAGCAGTGCCTGATTAACATGTGCTACTACTACCATGGGTTAGGGTTAGGGTAAAGCCTTAGTCAACATCAGTGAGATCAACAGGTTACATTGAGGTCAGCCCTAATAAGCCTTTTATGCCTATTTTTCGTTTAGTCACTAATGGCAGCAGCATGCGCTATTAAACTGTTTGTGACTTTGAACTTTCATTTTATGTTTGACATAAGTTAGCCTTTAAATAAGTTTTTTCATCTTTATTTCATATAAACATGATTTTTGCCTTTTATTATTCTCAATATTCTGGTATGACAAGATATAAAGGCAAATGATATCTAATCTTGGAGCATTAGGAATAGGCATAAAATTTATTTATAGAAAATATTACATTAATATGAACATTTTATTATTGTTACTCATGTGTTCATACCTTATTTTTATTTAATCATCTATGTGTAACACATTCAATGGCATATATGTTCTTATTATAATTTACTGTGCTTTGGTCTGTGTCAGACTATGTTTTATGCCAACTAAAATCAACAATTTTAACAGAAAAAAACATACAAAAAGACTGATTCTGTGCAATGTAATAAGTAACTCTACAATCATGTCACCATATTTCTGAACTGAGTAGTCTACTTTCACCAGTGCAAGCTGGTAGTCCTAGTTTTACATTATGCCAGCAACTAAGGATATATCATGGCAAAAGAAGAAATTAATATGTTAAAAGGTTGGAAGACCCCAGGTGATACAATAACAACACATTGATTGGTTGGTTGTGATTTACGCAGTGCCAGCAACTAAGGCTTTAACACAGCAACCGAAAGTAAACTTAATTTTAAAAGTTTAGGAGCAAGTTCCCCAAGTGATATAAATGACAAAATCTTAATCAATAAAAGCCAACACAAGGAACAAGAATAATGTATATATATAAAAAAGTAAAGTGTTAAAAATAAAGGGTTGCAGCCCAAAAGGCCACCAACAAATCAAAACCCAAAACTATTATAACATAAAAAACTAAAATCTTATGATACAGCCCTATCCTTCTTAAAAATGTAAAAATACCTGACAATGGGATGGACTTAAACAAGGAAAACATTGTAAAAAAACTACTGGCGGATACTCTTAAGTTCAAGACAAGCAATTAAAACAAGTCCCACACTAAAATTTCCTTTACACCAGGGACAAATTGGTGATGGTTCACCTTGTAAAAGGTGTGATTGTATGGCAAAGATGTGTCTGAAATGTAATCTTGTCAGAACTACCTACTGATGGCAGGAAGGTAGGCAGTTGGAAAGAAAGGGAAGGATGGCATGTAATCTATTTTGGCCCCAAGCGTTGCCACAGGGAATGAATGTAGGCCGAGAAGATAGATTTAGTCTGATGACCAGCAAGTGTAATTTGCCACGAGACTGACATGCAGCCTTGGCAGCCTGGTCTGCTCAAACATTGCCTGAGATACCAGCAGGGCCAGAAACCCAGATGAAAACAATGACCTTGTTGCGATGAGTGAGTACCACATGAATTTTACGAAGTAGGACCATGAGAAGGTGGTCAAAATCATTGGAAAGAAGAGCTTGTAGGGCAGAAAGGCAGTCTAAAATAATCAGAAAGTGGTGCTCTGAAGAGCGGTGAACATGCTGCAAAAGCAACCAAGATGGCTTGAAGTTCCTAAAGTCAGGCTGAAGAAGCCTGTTGTGGCTGGCAGGACAGAACTGCTGCCATTTGGAACTTTAGAACCATCTGTGAAGATGGAACAGAAACCAGGATAGTCGAGAGAAGTTCCTCAGAGCGTTGAAGAAAGATGTGGTCACTGGTGTCCCCTTTTCTAAAGGCTACGAGAGCAAGGCAAATCTCTGAAACAGAAGGTGTCCAAGGAGGAGCTGGTAGTAGAGGGAGAGGTTTTACCTGCTGAATATCTACTCCAGCAGCTTGTAGGTGAGGTGCAACACAGAGTGGTAACGGCTTTTGTTCCTTGGTATGAATGCCATACAGGGCAGCACGATGAGGTAAAAAAAACCACAGCACAGTAAGCAGGGTTTCCAGGGTGAGCTTTTAACAGGGATGGGAGTTCTCCGTCCGGGGGACGGATTTCCGTCCTGAGAAAAAATCTCAGGACGGAACTGGGACGGAAAGTAAAATTCAAAATTTTCACTGATTACGAAGGACCAGGGACTATGAATAAAAAAGCGAAAATTTCTCGTATCGTGAACGATACCATACGCTAGTGGTAATAGGCAGAGGCGGCGTTAGGACCACGCGGGGCCTGGGGCCGACCATCTGCGAGGGGCTGGGTAATGGAGTACGTGTATCAGTATCCCTATTGATGTGATGCAGGAAGCACTGACTTATACACAGTTAGACTGGATCAATTTCGCGAAATAACCACGAATTTAGTGTTTTAATTGTTCGTAACCTTTCCCACCCCCCTGTGGGACCCCGGGGTATGCTTGCCTAGCAAGCATTGTAAGAATAGGGTCCC
>SRHC01002517.1:0-20355 GCA_004794325.1 Pomacea maculata
AATCAGTTCTGGAACCGTGGAGGAAAATCTGTGGAACAGGAGACAGAGCAAACACACTTGTTCTCGTGTGTGCAGTACACCCACAGATCCAAAACTAAACATGTAGTGGAATAACATAGCAACAATGCACCAGACCCTTTAAAAAGAAAATGTAAAATTGCATTGTCCATAATTCAGAAACAAAATATTACAATTGCAGTAAATGGAGACATATAACAAAAAAGAAACAACAAAAATTGATCAAGCTGGCTTAGAAAAACAGTAGAACAAAAAGAACATTAGCGGAAGTCTGAAAAGTGTGGTTTACAAGTGGAAACGACTTCAAGTAGCCATATAACAGCTAAAAAGCTACAGGTATACAGCGGAAACAAAAGCACAAGGCAGCAGAAGACACTTGCATGCGCGCGTGCATTTGCGTGTAGATGTGTAAGAAGGGACAAGCCTAGTCATCTCCACATTTAAATATACATACACATGTCATCTGTTCAGCTGTTGTCAAGATTGAAACAATTGTTACAATGAACTACAATCTTCAAATGGGTTTTAGACTGCAAATGCTGAGCGGTGACTTACTCTGTTCAGACACTTTCTGTACAAGACGACATCGACGTTCTACGGTGACCTCTGACCTGTGAGTGCGAAACTACCGTGGCTGCCGTCTCGAGAAGTGAATTGAGAGGAAAAAGTGAAGAGGAGTCTGGAAATCACTCAGTGTAAGGAAAAGAATCATCTGGAAAAGTGGTGCACTTGGTAGAAACCTAACATGCTTTTAACTCTCATAGGAGGAGTACCCGATGGATGCGGAGCTCAGAAGGTGTATGCGCTGGTACACTGACTCAAAACAGCATTTAGCTGCTTGGCTCGTAAGAATCAGGAGAGGACCCAATGCAATATTACATGCCATTTATTGCTTTATTAAGATATTTGTGAGTCCTGATGCTACGGAAGGTTATGAGCACATTTTTACAATCATTGCCTCATTCAGCATCTCTCCTCTTCCTGAGCAGACATTCCTTGCAGTCGGCATCTAATCAAACGCGAATGACTTCCAATCAACAACGGTTTTAGCGAAACATCTGGCATATCAAGCTAGAGGAAATTTTCTCTAGAAGTAAACGAAAATGTTTAAAGGACGCTTTATGAAGTATGATGACGGGTGCCATGTGTAAACATTTACTTGTTTCTTTCCCATGTGGAACAATGCATACAAACTTTCTACAGTCGGACCTCGATAAATCGAACTCAAAGGGACCCGAAAAAAATTCGACTTACTGAGTTTTTGAGTTAGGGAAAATGGCGTAATAGGCGCAGGTAGTTGGCCTGGAACTAACAATTAATTGGATATAGGGAGGTTACCGACTTAGGGAAGGTCGACTTATCGAGGTCCGACTGTACTTTCTTCGTTATGAAAGTACTAAAAGCATCTAGGAAACTGTTACATCTATCGCAAAAAGTAATAAAAACTAAATGTAACTGCTGCAGGAACACAAAAGAAAGAGATTCTAGGTCGTATATATTTGTTGCAGACGATACCAATTTTCTCTCATTTGCATCCCACGCGTCTACATAACAATACTAAACACTTGAACCATTTAAACATTTATGCAGGTGAGTAAAATGTCTTGAAAAACATTTTATCCATTTATTTAAGTGCTTTACAACTCTTACGTTTAGTATAATATCTTCCCATTCAGAAATCTTCTGAATACACACCAAACCAATCATCTGTATAAACCATCTTGAAAATGCATCTCGCACGACCATCTTTCTGGAACTTGGCCTGGCAGCAGACCTTGCCTGAAACATGAGAATAAAAAAGCTGCTGTTGCTCTCACTCTCTCTGTCGTCGTCCGTATTTTAGCGACTCATTGTTTCTTACTTTCTATTGTTGTCTGCTTAATGAGCTCCCAGTCTCCAAACAAAGCTGTTCACATTGTTCTCGGTGAGCAGAAGATCGTCTCACCAGGTGTCGCTGTGGGCTGCACAATGACACCGCCATTGACGACAGCATCGTTACACCGACCTGCTGTTGAGAACCGTTCACATCCAGTTAACCCATCAATGAAGTTCTTCTCTCTGTACCAAGAATTAAGCTGAGGTAGTCTGGGAGTCGTTCGTTCTTTGTACCTGCATGTATACGCAATCGGATGGTGACTGATGACTTGAGATTTACCTGTGATCACATGGTCTGTACGTTTGCTTGAGTGAAGGTCTAGTGGTGTATGCATAATAAACTGTGTAATATGATATTTTACGCCTTATAAAACTGGGCCAGACGCCTGAATCATTAAAGAATATCGTATCGTGTCTTATCTCCATCCATTTTACTTCCCCGCTCTTCTTCTGTCTCACTCTCAGCCACATTTTCACTTTGTTCGTGATTTTGTTTTAACTTATTAACACACTTTTTCAGAGATTTCCTTTTACTTCCATTTTGAAACATTTAGACAGGAAAAACGTTGCTGTTCGTTGTCTTTTAACATTACGGTTGCAAAGGACATGCATCACATAAATTCCTTTTAGAAACACACAAGCGCTTTTTTAATTTGTCAACTCAGCTGCTGCCTTGAGAAGTATATGCAATTTATGTCTGTTCCTTGTAGTTTCGTTCCTCGAAGCCATAGAGTGATGAAATTATGTTAAAGAGTCATGCTATTACCTTAAGTGACTAATCTCCAATGTTCTGAGTGTTTGACCAAAGCAACATCCCAGACTCCGTTCCAATCCAGCAAACGGTGCCTAAAACTAATTTTCTTGAGTAGCTACTTATGATTAGTGCTGATTAAACATGTCAACCCTACCCTGTCTACCCTGTCTACACAGCTTTACAATACCACATTATACTTACACCTCTGAGAAAACCACTGGATTGAAAGTTCACTACCTTATCCAGGAGTTTAATTCTAAACAGCCATATAATCTATAAAAAAAGTTGAACGCAAAAGAAGAACCTTGTTTAGCTGTATGTTAATAAGTCCCACCAACGTACAAACGTGACGTCACGAATTCGACCTCTTTGTGATGACCACGTTCGCTGTGCATGGTTTTGTAGGCGTGTACCCCAAGAAAGGAGAGTGTTAATCCAGGGTTTAGGGAACAGTATCTTGCTCTGAGCCTTACCCAGTTATTATCAAAGAATATTGCACCCCATTGGGTCTTTAAGTCAAAGGAACTTCAGACGTGTTATGTCACTGTTGGTCACGCCATCCTCTAGGAATGCTGGGGCATGGCAGGGAGGCAGACATTGCAGACTTCTGTCATGAAAGAGCCGTCTCAGCGGATGAATTCTAGAGCGCCGGATGCCAGCTCCTGGCGGCAGCTCATTATCCTTCCTTTTCACTTGAAAAATTGAACATCGCCTTAGAAAGGTGAAGGTATTAGCAGGAGAGAAAGGGCCGGTGCCCTTTGTCAACCCTGACGTACCCGTTTGGACATTCCTGACGGCCAGGCGACGAAAGAGTCTGCTACTCACCATTAGTCAGCGAGGGCTTAGCCTTAATGACGTCCTCGGTGTATAGAATCTTCTGCACACTCAAACGATGTTGGAAGGACCGAAAAGACGGCCCGGAACTAGCCGGAAATGAAGGACCAAACGACCGATTGGTCGAGTATTAACTTCTCTGTTGTGGGGCAGACGAATCGCATTTTCAACCATCTCTCTCCCTCTGCACCTCCCTGCTAGCAGGTTTCTAATACTCTGACTTCGTTGACTGTATAGTAGGTATCCGTCAGTGTTGCTTGGAAATGCAAGTAATTTTGCCGTTGTTGATCGATGACTTTGTCATCTACGTTCACACTCAAGGAAGACAAAGTGTTTAGCCTACAGGGAATATTTGATCTTTTCTCTCTGCACAGCTCGGCACTTGTCTCTTATATCTTCTGGTTTCCAGAATGAGACCGTAATGTTTGAAAGGTCATTTACACATCCTGGGCTAGACAATCACCTCGAAGCATTATAGCAGTTTTTAATGTTGTATATCTTATTGCAAATGATAGGGAAGTACTAAACTGACCCTGGCGCTGTCCGCTCATAAAAAAGCTACCCTTCATCAACGCCTTCCATAATTTCTCCAAAACGAGGAAAGGGAAAATATTCTCTTGCGCGATTCTTACAATCAAAACCTGATGATGATGATGATGATGATGATGATGATGATGATGATGATGATGAGGAGGAGGAGGAGGAGGAGGAAGAAGAAGAAGAAGAGAAGGAGAAGGATGATCAGGATGATGATAAGGATGATTTTCATTTGCTACCGAGATTGTCCAATTTCTCCTGCCAGAAGACATTGTAGAACTGAATGCCGATTTCTCGCTTTATACACTGGAGTCCCATGACTAAAACCTTCTAGAAATGGGATCGAAGTCTCAGTTCCATGCAGTCCCTAATCTTTATCTGACGCTCCTGTCCCGTTCCTCTCTCTCTCTCACTACTGAGTCCAGCTCACGCCGCCTGCGACAAGGCATAGTCCAGGCATTCACCCAGCAGAAGGTGAAGCTTGTCACCGCACCCATATTTGCTTAACTTACAGAAAGTATCTTACCGAGTCTACCTTTGATGTGTTAATAACTAGACATGCTTCGTTAGACGCCGTTCCTTCTACTGTGCCGAGTGTCGTGGTGGACACGGCGGACAAGAAGTGAATTTACATGGAGTTATGTTTGTGCTCCTCGGTCTGCCTTACTTTCTCCTGTCGACTGCAGGCCGTGCAAATTCACTTATTTTCAATGTCTGTAGCTTCGTGTGCGCTGTCCTCGGGTGGGGACAATCGAGTTTTCCGCTGGGCAGGTTTGGACTGCAAACGACATTGACTATGGCAAGCGCTGAAGATTGAACAGCCTGGCTGTTCTTTCAAATAGCCACACCACCACTGAAAAGAGATGTCGGACAGGTTGTTTTTGATACAGTTACACAAACACTGACAGAGGACGCACAGCCTAGCCCTGATGTCAATGTGAATAGAAAGTGCTATTCACTTCGCCTCTGAGTACTGTTTCTCTCAGATATATTTCTGGTACAGCGAAGCTATGATTTACAAATAAATTGTTGAAAACTTCTGAGAACCAGGCAGTTCTAAAACAATTTTTATAGCTTTTTACAATTTGTGCTATACTTCTTTGTCTCAAGTTTTATTCGAACGTTCAGTCTTTCAAATATTAATTTTCAGATTTTAATTTATTTATGTGTTTCGGCGATCGTTTCTGATTTGATAACAAAGCACAGATTCCAACGAAACCTACAAATTTGTCTTTTTAATCAAACCTGAACAATAATAGCTTATTTGTCATTAGTACGCATACTTAAACATAAATTTACATTTGAAAGTATTCCAAAGAAAATATTGCTTCATTTTACTCTTTATTCATACTTGACGTGTTTGTTTTTCATTTCATTTTCATTTCTAACATTTCTTGATATGTTTAGCCCAAAATGATCGCTACCTCAGTATTTAAAAATAAACCATTCTTCATCAGCTCGCACTTTCATGACCAAAAAAAAAAAAAAAAAAAAAATTCGTCTAAAATGAAAATTCTTTATCCCCCTAAGAAGAATGTCACCCGGAGTGGAGGGCGTGTTCTGGAGGCGCAGTGGAACTGTGCTGACCCGTCGTAAGGTAACGGGAGGCAGATGAGGAATTGTCCGGGTGAGAAATTGTGTTTGTGCCTCATCAATGTCTCACACGCTCCGCCAGGACCAGCAATCTTTGAGTCGCGATTTTTTCCCGAGTGCTTAGAATCAATTTCCGTTTGCACACGGTGTGCCTTGGGTACCGGCATGTTCCGCTGTCTTCCGCCTCGCGCATGAGTCGGTAATTAGGGCGTGCGTGTGCGCCTGGCATGCGGGTGGGCACGTACACCCGTCTCTGTGCACACACACACACACAAAACACACAGCACATAAAACACACACACACAAGGGAGAGTCAGAGAATGTGTGTTGATAAGGCTGATCAGGTATCTTTGTGCAATGTCCTCAAGAATGGACACAGGTTTACTACTACAGTGTGTCTTTGTGAGAGTATATATTTATATATTTTATAAAATTTGAATGCTAATTGGTCTTATAAATGTATAAATCAACCATAATGAAGCTAGTTCTCTCACTGACCATCTGTGGCAGCAGTGTGAGCTGTCTGGTACAACTGTGGAAGAATGTCCACCAACATAACTACCTAAACAAAAAGATAACATAAGCAAAAAAGAGCTTAAATTCAAACTGTCCATTCATAAACATTTATTATAGTCAGTGATTATTCTTCTTTCACGAAGTTTTCTTATTTAAATTTGAAGAGCTATATCATTTAGGCTATTAAGTATTATAATTAACCACTAGGCGTTCACGTTTCTTTAGAGTCATCGTGTCCAATGATGTCGCGGTTATATCGAGGGAAAAATTGAAAGTTACTAACATTGGAAAAATAACAAAATATTTAGCAGCAGCACTTTCATTGGATGCAAGTCTGTAACAAGACGTAGAGAAAAGATTAATCTTGTGTTTTTTTACCTCCCATGGTTCAGTTCTTGAAAGATTTAAAACGGACAACCTGAGGGGAGTGATCTCTATCTTTTAGTCTCGCCTGATGTTTGTTTTGATGTGTTTTGACGTCTTCTGTCACCAGACTCAGTTTTGATGTACTTATGGACGTTGCAGCCACTGCATGTGATGCTCCTTTTCATCTTATTGGCAGTTACTTTTGACCGGAAGACATTGGTGTCTTCTTGTAGGTTATATATAGCCTTTTTAAATTTAACGGGTTTTAGCTCCTCCTGCGCATGAAAGGAAGTTATCGACATAACCGTTGGACGAAATCTTTCTATCCTCTACTGAGCTCACCTCAGGCGTTTGAAAAATAAACTCAGCTCGACCTTTAGCATCAGCGTCGGGTGGGTGATGCCACGAGGTCTTCAAAATTTCTTGCGGTTTGTATCAATGTCACACGTGCATTCAAGCGTGAAGCACTCGTGCTGATGGTGCAGACGTCAAGGCTCCATCGACTGGAACGCAGGGGGTTAATGCTGGGGTGAGGCAGACGGCAACCTGTCCCAGCACTTTGTCAACAATATGTGTACAGGGTTAATTCAAAGTGGAATGAGGAATTGTAGAAATATAAGATTGTCGCTCTAAGAGTGTATTATTGGACATATTGTTAATGTAGATTGGAATATAGTATATTATGAATAAGTGATGGTTTTTTAGGAGTGTGGGACTGTCAAAAAATGGCATTGCTGTTTGTGGGTATGGGAGGTTAAGGAAATCGAAAGAAGCTTTACTGACTGTAGCACATGGTTGCATGAGAATATACATTGTGATTTATAATCGAGTTTTGTGAATTCATCCTCACACACACGAGCGCACGTGGGTAGATATACAATTTTCTACAACTGAGACATCAGATATGAAAAAAAGTAGTATTGCTTGAAGCAAGCAAGCTGCGCAACAGTGTCTCATATTTCTAATTACAGTTCAAATAATTTATTTCGAGTCGTTTGTCGTGTAAACATGCCCAAGGCTGGTCCACAGCGGGGCTATTCTAAAAACCAATGTCTCTCGCTTAAGAGAGGACGAGATCAATTGTAGACCAATCAGTTGCTATTTGTTGGCTTGATTTACCTTTTTCACGCCGTCTGCTGGGACTTCCGTGGTCACAAACCAAGTATTTTGGGCAGAGAATCAACAGCCATATGCCCTCTAGCTCCACATTGCTCGTAGGAAGTCGGAATGAAAGTGAGTCCCCCAGGATGTCTGGTTCATTTTACGATGGAGTTTCTAACTTCGGGGTCTCCCCATCAATGGAAAACTAAGGATATATCCTAAGTAAACCGACACCCTCTAAAGTTTTGTTGTTTACTTAAAAAATGCACAGGGGTGTCTCTTTCTCCTCTTGTAAAAGTCATTGAGTTAATATTTGATAGCAAGTCATTGTACTCATGTTGTCAATCATTCATTCGGAGTATTCAAGCATGTTTTTTTTTTGGCCACCATACTTCCTCATCGCTAACGTATGAATATGTATGAATGAAGAAATCAATAGAAGGAATAACCGGAGGCGATAAGCAGCATATAAGAGGACGAATAGTAGTCCTTTTATCAGAATCTGTCAAAGAGACGAGCACCATCTGAACAAGATTCATGTGCAAAATAGTCAGCAAAGCAAACTTCCCTTTGAAAACAGCTAGATGTCTGAAGACAAAACAACAACGATAATGCCTATTTGACGAGGATGACACATCCGAAAAAGAAGAAAAAGAAGAAGAAGTGATAATGATAATGATTGATTGATTGGTGATGATTGATGATGATTCATTGATGATGATAATGATTGATTGATTGATGATGATGATGGCAGCCATAAATCGTCACAAGCTCGACTGACTCGGTACAGCACTTTGTATTAGACCATCCTTTGGGAAGGTAGATGCCGGGGTCGTCAAAGAAACAAAAAACAAAACACAAAAACAAAAACAAAACAGCCAGCGGGAGATGTCCTCCCATGCCGGACCTGCTGGCTTCTGCTCAGCCAACCGTGACGAACCTAGTCAGCTGCTGCGTCCGCCCAAAGCCCTGGCGACCTGACCCTGTGTCACGCGACTGAACAGCTGAACTGAACTTCTATTTCAAGCCTTTACTCAGAGTAAGTAGGTCGTCATTAAAAGCTGTATTTTTGGAAGATAAATATCATGCTGCAATTATCTTTTCTCGTGAAATCTAAAACTTGACTTCAAAAGTTTTGTTGTATGAATTGTGCTAATTAGGTGTTCAGAAAAAAATGTTTACAATTTCTTTTCCCGTGTACATAAAATTGCCAAAGAGTCCGAAACATGGACGGTATTGTTCTGCTTTTAACGAGCATCATTTGTTGACACTTTGCTGGTCTATAATATCATGTTACAAAGATCATCTTTGGTAACCGTAATAAATACGAACTTCATGGTCTACAGCCAGCAACCTGAATAGTAGTTAACCGCGTATTGTAAGTATCGTAAGTCCTAATCAAAATATATCAATAACGATTAGAAAGTCAGAGACTGACAAGTCTGAAAAGGTGGCTTGGACTAGCTAATGTCTTATAAACAATAATAAAAGCTAAAAAAATTCACGAAAATAGTACAGTTTATAATCAACCTCTATTTCACTCAAGACAAAGAAAACTTCAATATGTATGTCTGTAAAAGAGAAAGAAAGAGTCAGACGGTCAGAAAAGGAAAGAGAGAGGAAGAGTCTGAAGGAAAATCCGAGCTATAGAAATAAAAGAAAGAGTGAAAGAGATAGAAAAAGGGACAGAGTGAGTAAACATTTCCTTCTTCGTGTGTCAAGAGCTGATGGGAATGTTGATGCAGTATTCTTTGCAGCATGGTTAAATTTCCCGCAAGAAAAAAGGGCAAACAGACCTGCCTTACGTCAAAAGCAAATCAAATCTCCTGATGCCACAGTTTCCTTTTAATTTCCACGGCAGGAGAGCGAGTCTCCTTGAGCTGGTCACTCGCAGGCTCCTGCCAATCTTTGTGTGTGCCATGGCGTCTCTGCTGCGAGCTCAGAATGAGGAGATCAGGGACTTGCGGGATGGAACAGTAATTAATTCTTTCAATCTTTTCTGCCCTCGCCTCATCGAAGTTCGATACTCCAGACATTTGGGTTGACAGCTCGGTCATCTAGTGCGCTAGTAATATGGCCACAGTTTGACAATAATCGACTTTAATTAATTAACTGATACTGCCGTTGACCAGATTCCCATCATTAAGTTGATTCGTAACGATTCACGATGTCGAAACTGTTCTTATGAGTAATTTAGTGTTATCAAAAGTAGAAGGTACTGATGATTCGTAGATTAGAAGGAAGGAAAGATAATAATAATCAATGACGGTGGTGGGTAAGAAAAACTCTTATAGCCTTAGCCTTATAGGCCAGCAGGAGTGAAGAGGATTAAATAAGTATGGACCTCACATTACCATAGGTTTAGCGAAAAATTACAATCCATTTGCAGTTAAGTCCACTACTGTCCTGAAGCCTTAGCCATGAAGCGAGGGTAAGTTACTTACCGAGGGTAAGATCGGGAACTCAAGAAAAAAAAATTCATAATTGCAATGTAGTGCCGATACCACGTGAACATACTTCATGTTTCGTTACCCCAAAGTATCTTTGCCACAGCTTTAAAGTAGCTAAAGGTAAAGAACAAGATCTTTGGGATCTGGACATCGCTTTATAACTTCATACAAAAGACGCTTGTCCCTTAAATTCTCCAAGTTTCCCCAGGGCAAAGGCTTATCCTCGTTTTATAGCTAAAGCCCCTTAAGAGTAAAAAAGTGTGTTGTCCAGAAACCTTATCAGCTTGCTTAGAATAAAATGGATTCGTGTTTTAACGACGGAAAGAAAATATAGTTGTCGATCACCATATGGATGTTTGTAAAAATAATAGTTCAAATGCTCAAGAAAAATTGAAAGAATAGAAAAAATAATTATAGTTGTTCTGTCATCTATCAAAGTCAAGAGGATTATGTTTGTCAGGAAGACTCGTCATTTCTGGAAAGTTCTCCTTGATCGATGACTCCTGGAAGAGTACGGAAGTGGAAGTATGCAATGTTTTGTTTAAGAAACCGTTTTTGGGACCGACAGTGATGCTTATTTTGCTTCCCAGGAAAAAAAAAAGAAGCCTAACAAACCAAAAAAAAAAACAGCATTTGACATAAACGGATTAGCGTCTTGGGAGCGAAACTAAAGCAGCGGCTTCCGGTGATTATAATTATGTTTTGGGAGAAAGTCACTTCCCTTGAAAGTGCTTCTTGCTGTATGCTAACTGGAAACAAATGTAGTCGTGAGTCGCTTGGTCAGCTGAGCCCTCGCCACCTGATGACTAGGAGTCACTTCTGGTTTGCGTGTTAGCAAAGACATTAACTCAAATTAAATCTGAGTTAACATCCTCGGTGGTAGAGCTTCACACACTTAAGCAACTAAATTGCACGCCCACACGTCTGTAGTCACATAAGCACATGCAGATAACACACACAGTCATCACCTTCTACCTTCCTGCAGGGCCCAGATGCACACATCACTTAGCAGTAGCAGGATAGTTCACTCAAAGAATCACCTAAACCTTTCAGCTTCACTTCAATCTTTAGCCGCGACTTAGCCGCACACGGGAGCATGGTCCTCGGTCATTATCGATGCGATCTGAACAACATCTGTGCTCTCGAGATCAATATGTTGTCTTCTCCATTGTTCATGACCTTGTCCCATACTAAGGTTGAAAGAACGAAAGTAGACTTTAGATAAGTTTTTATCTCGGGGACTAAAAAAAAAAAAAAAAAAAAAAAAAAAAGCAACGCCCAAAAATCACACGACCAAAATACAAAGCACAAAGTACTGAGCGAAAGGGCAATTTTTTTTTTATCCTTCGAGACACATGTCCCGTTATCTTTTGTTTGTGGTCAGAATTTGCCTATGTTAGGATACAAGTTGACGCCTACCCTTGGCCTAGTTTGTGGGTGTAATGGAGGACACTTCACCCAAAGCTGTTGCCCGCTGGCGGGTCTGTCAGGTTCGTGCGGCATCTGCGCATTTATCTCCGTGCCGCGCGGCATGTCCAAGGGTTGTGTGTGACCTGTGGGCAGATAGTGCGCATACCTGACGGTTCGTAGTCTCCAGGGCTTGTGTTTAGGCAAGTTATTAATTTGCAGGCGGCGCGTCAAACTCGCGGCCAAAACATGGCATCGGCTGCACCGAGGAAGGTTTTGATAGCCATGGATGGGAGCCGACATTCAAACTTCGCGTTTGACTGTGAGTTCTTGTTTTCTAAACGCATGTTGTGACTATAAATGCAGCGATCTGTTATATATAACAGGTTGAACTGTAGGTTCCCCGATAATGGTTTATCAAAAGCAGAATTGGGAGGTAGGGACAAGAGTTAAAGAGTTCACAAGCAGAGAATTATGAAATAAAAGCTTCTTGAGTTGGGTGATTTTTTGGTCCCAAAGAATTTTGAGCCAATCTTTTCACGTTTACTTTACCATCATCAACATTGCAGTTGTTATCGAAATCATTATCCGTTCCACTACAGCCTACACCATCACTGCAGGCAATCATCCCACCTTCACAAAATCTTCAGGAGTAAGTCACTTCTTTAAAAGCAGCGGCATCAATGCTAATAAAAGAATAAAAATATAATTAACTTCCCAAAATAGGTCCGTTATAAAAGAAATCAAGAGATTTCACACACGGGTCGTGTTTGTGGACACAAACAACAAAACAAGTCATTTCGTGTTGTAACACGCGCTTTAAATGCAACAAAGACCACACGTATGTAATGATACCTGCCTTAGAACTTAAAAATTATCCGCTTATAACTGTGTTTGTGTCTGTAGCTTCTAGAGTAAGCTCATATGGTGCTGATGACAAACGACTGACAATATTTGTGGCAGAGTAGTCCAAAGCTTAGACGTGTATAAGTGGACTGCTGTCTGTCTGCCAGGACCAACGCTTAGCCTCTTGCGAAGTTCTCCGCCGTTAGTCTCGGCGAGCCTAAAAAAAAAGAATGTGACTAAACCGGAAGTTTTGTACAAACATGCCTCGTTTTGGTTGTTAATCTGAAATGTGAATATACACAACTGCCTTGTTTTAGTAGTTAACTGGAAAAAATCGTCTGCCAGCAGTCCAATAATACTTGTTCGTTTTTAAAAGAAGGAAGGCTATCACAGGACTACTACTACTAAATAACTTTTCCATAGCTCTTTTTCAATTATTTGATAGCCAGACTCATCACTAACAAGCATGCACCTATATATGCGTATTGTAGACACGTTCACGTCTACAACAGACACACCTACACACAGGGTAAATACAGACACGCTCGTGGTCGCTGTGAAGTATCTGTTCCGAAGAAATGCGTCTTACATTTTTGGTGAATGAATTCTTCAGAAAATTGCCATCTGTCCTTAGTACTTAAAGCGTCTTCCCTGCTCCGAGTGTGAGATGCTCACATCTGTACCCTGCGCAGTTTCCTGACCCACGTGCACCGACTGTTTGTTTGTGCGTCGCGCGGGGGCCTGCGTCTGCCGCATGGTCCCTGGCAGTCGACTCGAGACCAATCTCCTCCAGATACAGTGCCAACTCACTCTCAGTTCTGTCTTTACTGTCAGCTGACATGACAAGGCTAGAGATCAACAGTGACACGTGGAGGCTTAACTGACTCTTGAACAACAAACAACAATTGAAATAACTCGCTCACCCATGGCATTTCCAGTAAATGTTCTCTCATTGATAAGATGCGACATTACTTCGTATACTACTGATGATGATGATGATGATGATGATGATGATGATGATGATGATGATGATGATTGAATTAGCGATAAGGGGAAAAAATCGCCAAAAAAAAGAGATAAACATGGGTTTAATTTAATCTTCTTATGTCTTGATCTTTCTCGAAATTTAATTAAGGGTGAAATTGTAGTGAAGAGAGAAGGGTTCGTATTGATTCCTCTCTCTTCTTTTTTTCTTTGTTTTTTTTTCTCTCTCCCTCTTCCCGCTTCTCTTTCAAAGATAAAACGGTTACATTCATAAAGCTTTGGGTAAATGCTTTCATCTGACTGACCTCTGTGTTAGAATTCTACAGTAAAGGTTTATAAAATGTGACTTAATTTCTTTAGATGCGTTTAAATAAAAAAATTCAATAATACTTTGCAGGACAGCAAAAGCTGTTTTTTTAAAAAGTTGTTTTAAGTGCTGCACTACCAAGTCTTGCCAAGCTTTTCGTGTACTCTAGAGATCGTTGTTTTCATATTGATCTTGTGAATGAAGACGGTAACATATTGCGCTGTTATGCCCCTAGTCTCATTATTTTCAACTCGCCCAATACACCAGTATGGTGCTGAAATGGAGATGCCCTAGAGCAGATGCCACTGCAGTGTAAATTCAGTGTACACCACAGACCAGACGATGAATAGCGGATGAGTCAAAGAGTTAAGAATCACATTCTTTTTCTGTTGGATATTTGTCATAAAAATATGACAATTGCGCGTTCATATATCATGAACTAGTAGGAGTTGCCGATCTGTCATCGTATTCTGATCAGAAAAAGACATTCATCTGTTTGAAAACACACTCACCCAAGCTTATATTTTGGATAGTTCTGGAAAAAAAGATGTCGAAAACATACTTCTATTTCCAACCTACAGTTGTTTTAAAATAGAAATCAGTTTTCGTCTTCTTAGAGCATTGTTTAAAGCCCAACTAAAGCTCAGTTAATTGGAGTCTGAAGAAGATAACGTAGAGGGAATCATATTTATCAGTTAAAACATCTTCCAGAACAAATAAACAAATATCGTAAAATCACTTCCCTGCAGCTCTGTCATTGAGGTAGTCGGTGTTCACTTCCCTGCAGCTCTGTCATTGAGGTAGTCAGTGTTCACTTAACAGAGAGAGAAAAAAAAAAGATCTGAAGGTGTCTGGAGTAACTGTTAAAGGGAGACTACCTCGCCTGCTACCTGAAGCTGAGAGTTGAGAGTGAACGTTCTTGTCTGTTGCAGACTTTGTCAACCATGTTTGGCGGGAAGGAGACGACGTCATGCTCGTGCATGCTGCTGATCACGGCTCGCTGACATCCGCACGTAATGTTGTTTTAAATTAAAATTTTTGCAGTAACTTTTATTACTATTTTCATCCACAGAGCAATGTTTCTTTATTGTAACGCATACAGCCTACTATTAAACATAACATTGGTGGTTGTACTGCTCAGCATCCGCCTTAAGGGATGGTTGGATCGAGATGTGGGAGGAGAGATATAGACAGTGATATATAAATAAAACTGTATTTGTGAGCTGTAAGATTGTTTAATGATTTGTATGACCTTTGAATCAAAAGTCACTTTCGTTTTCAGCTCTTTTCTCTACGGACCCAATGTTTGTGTCTAAGCTGCTGAATGAAGAGGAAACAGAAATAAAGAATCTGATGGAGAGACTGGAAGGAAAGCTAGCCTCCTCTGGTGTGAGTCATTTAATTTGATAATCACACTCAAAGCGCTTTACATTCACACAAACGTATGTATACACACCGTTTTAAATGCTTGTTTATGACGACACACACACACAGAGGGTGGAGAGTACCCGTAGAAAACCACGAACGGGCATCCCAGTAAGCACGCATCACATCCAGAGAGAAACGGAAAGGAAAGGGGTATGTCGGAGAAACGAATCCATGACACTCAATTCCACTTGTCGTGATGACAGGCGCGTTAACCACTGCGCCCCAGTAAGTGAGCTGTTTAAGATTTGGAAAAAGAAGAGCGTGACTATAAGTTCAACAGGGCTTAAGAAAGTTGGTTGTGCTATCATCCTCCACCCTTTTGGTAACCTTAACTTTCGGCATCTGTTACTGTTGACTTCTTGATTCACTGTTTAAATAGCAAATATTTTTTCTGATGAAGCAAATGGTTTCTTCTGCAAACTACAAGAAGAAGAAGAGAGAGAAACCGATTCTCTCGCAATGTAAACTAAGAGGCATATATTTAAAAACAAAAGCAAGCGATCTGGAACAACAGAGCTAAGTAATCTAGTATTAAGAACAATTAACATCAGGTCGCAGCGGCAGAACTAACTACGGATGATATAATGTTTGAGAAAAGTAGTTTAACTAGTTAAAATGTCGCGTTTTCTATCGTTGACGACTACTCACCGATTTAAAACTAGTTTCCGTTCAGTACTAATTCCAGTGGTATCTAAACAGTTCCAGCATGAGTAAATAGCAAGTTTTATTGACTGACGCCATTGAAACTCTTTCCGCATCCTGATCTTCTGTGCAAATAGTTGGCCATCCACCTAGCACAGCCCCATATTTCAGGCGCGAGGGCTTAGAATCCTGTCGTCAGATGCCGAAACTTGCCACAGTGGGCCTTGTAAGATCGCAAGTAACGGGTGGTGTGAGGCTAAGCTAGCTATATATCAGAAGGGTTGGAGTATTTTCTTTAAATTGTGCCTGTTACCTCCACCTTGCTCTGACGAGAGAGCGCAATATCAGCTGTCTACCAGCATTCCCTTATAGCATAGCGGGCCTTTTTACTTCAGACCATAAGACTTGATCCTTGCTAGACACAGGAACTTGTGACTGGAGACGAAGCCATGTCTGTGTGTATTATGCAGGTGGCGGGGCGTGCGGTGCGCTACTCGGCGAACACCCCGGGGGAGGCGGTGGTGAAGGCGGCGAGAGAAGCTGGCGTCGACTTGATCGTAACCGGAACTCGCGGCTTGGGGATGCTGCGGCGAACGATCCTGGGCAGCGTCAGCCAGTACATCTTGCACCATGCTGACGTTCCGGTGCTGATCTGTCGCGAGAAATGACGCCTCACTTCAGACACTCATCTGACCCGCTGCTGAGGTCAAATCGAAGATGTGTGTGTAAAGGTGGGGAGGGTGTGTCTCGACAACATACGTATGTGGCTGAATGACTTCCTTGAAGTTAATGATGTTAGGTGTTATCCCAATTTACCGCACAGTCTGTCATGGGTGCGTTCGATCGTCTCTTAAGGGTCAGTTTTTTATAGCATGCATTTCTAGGTTTGATATGTGCCTTTGAGTGCATCAGTAACTGTTAAGAGTTGCTGATTGGTTAATTTTCCGTTCAAGTACATTGATCAACCTATGAGAATGTAAAATAATTAAATGACATTTGGCTTCCATTGATAACCCGCTCGGGATCAGCCTGCTCCCTCTTCCAATTAATATTTTGTCTTCATATCAATGCCAAGATATGAGTGCAGAGATTATATGCTCTTGGTTCAATCAATCAGTCAATCAATCAATCAATTGTTATAGTTTACCATCATTCATCGATTAGCTTATACAGATTTACATAGCTTTTAATACAATTTGTTGTGGGAAGAGGGGGAGGCTATATCGCTCAGTTCTTATATTTTTGTTTTATAGCAACCTGTTTGAGCGATCTGTAAGTGTGAAAGGAATTGCAAGAAAGCATTCATTTGTACACTTGAGATGTTTAAACGACCCATCTGATCTCTACCACTCATCTGCATCTTTGAGGTAAGAGGGGTAGGAGAGCTGTTTAGCACAGATGCCGTAGGTAGAGCTGTCGGACTGCATGCCTTGAATGCCTCTGTTGTGGGGAGCACGGTGCTGTCGGAGGAATGTGCCGGCATATCAAATTCTAAAGTTCACTCGGGTTCCACCTTCACCGAACAACTTTTTGCACTAAAAATAGAGAGCATTGTGACACGTCTGATACTTTAAAATGCCAAACAGTATTACGGTATAATAAATCATCCGCTAGTCAGCGGACAAGTTGACCTCAGAACTTTCGTTGCTGTGCTTGTCTTTCTTGGATGACCTAGAGAAAGTGCTTGACGCCATCTGGGTGTAGAAATTTCGGCCGATTAAAGTGCATCTTTAAAGATGTACAAGACTACAAATGTGTTTTTCTCTTTTGAAATGACTTGGTTGATTGTAGTCAGAGACACAATTTTTTGACAAATGAATCCCATCGTATCTGAATGTATAAATATCCCTGTAGACAGAAAGAGAGCTAATACAATGATATCTCGAATATACTTACATGTGCTCAATAACACAGCAAACGGGTGAAGTGGAACGACCTGTTGATTGGGCCTATCCTTGGACAACCGTGACGTAAAAGCTGTTACCTCTTTTTGTGTATATTAATGCATGTAGGACTTATCTCGAGAACGAAAAGGAGGATGGGGATTTCCATTGAATCTACTCAACTGATCACATATACAAAAGTATACATAAGGTATAAGTATAAGGATTGCGCTCCAGTACACCTTTAAGCAGATGACGAAGTGTACACAAGAGTCTGTTATTAGTCTGGACATTGTTATCGAGATACAGCGTGTCTGCTAAGACTGCTGGGAAGCTGTCTAATGCCTGACGTTTGACCGATGCAGTGACCAGGATGTAATTCTAAAGCCGCCCACACCACTGGCCCCAGTGGAAGTTTCAGCCGCGTCTGGGAGAGCACACACGACAGTGATGGGCGCCTCAAAGTCTGTTTCCCGAACAGCAGACCCTTCCTGATCTTAAACTGTGTTTGGTGCCATTGTTGCAAAATAAGCCTTGTGACATCCTTTGATTGCTTTTGTTTTTATTTGTTTTTCTTATATCAAATTTTGAAATAGGGTTGTTCCAATTAATAAAATGTAATACGGTTACAATACTGAAGTGAATCTCCTCTCTCTCTCCTGCTCCTTCCCCTTTAAAGTTTTACACCGAACGATTCATAAAATATTAAAGAGCTTTCTTTTTAGCCTGGTAGTTCGTGGGTTCAAAGGAGCACTTACAGGTCTCCTCCCATGTTCTCCCAGCAGAAATGGGCACTGTAGACACAATTAATAAACCACTTACTTTTGCTAAACTCTCCTATAATCGACCCGAAAGTTAAAATTTGACTTTCATGTTGCTAAACTCGATCTGTAGTCTCCATAATATATTTTTATTTCTCTCGTCTTCGTGGGAGAACAGTTACTGCTCGACGCAGACAATCTTTTCACGAGGCTTTCAGACCACGAACCATATCTGCAAATTGAATTCACCAAAGTTGAGAAACATAGGCGTACTTAATCAAGAGGTATTTTCGTAAAATTTTTTTTTCAAACAGAAGATGGGATTTGATGTTAATTTAAAGAAGTTCATCATATGAAATGTAATATCTTCATATTTCGACCACGTTTCTTAATCCACATCCCCAGATTAACTTCCATGCGATGTTTAACAATGTATCGGGACATTCATGACATTTTATATCATGGAACAGTAGATGCAATGCTTTATTTTCAGCGGCCCCATACATAGATACACAAGCACAAGCCAATTTTATCTACATAAAAGATCCCTTGCATACTGCCGTAGCCTAGCATGGCGACATGGAGTTGAAGGTTGTTAGCAAGCCCACCATTTTTTGTGGACTTGCTAGCAACATTGAGATGCTTCAGCGTTTTGAAAATGCAGCCCAGGTTACACCTACCTTATGTCCAGACAACCGAAGCATCACTTGAAGAAAGGTTATGAATCCTTGATCCCAAAGGAGATATAACGCGGCAAACAGCGATATAAAGCGGGAAACACACTTCAGCACTCTTACTTTCTGGCTCAGTCTCTACTCGTTGGTCATTCCGCAGGTATGTAAGTTTTACTCTTCAGCTAACAGAATTTTATGCTGTCATGGTGTGTGAACAAACTCAGTTTCTTTTCAAGACATAATTATCATAATTTAACCGTAAGAGATAATTAAATGAAGAGTATTATTCTGTGGTTAATTAACTAACGGATCTGAGAGAATTTATGACGAAGAATTTTATAAACATCAACTGATAGCAATATATCTTTATGTCATTAAACGAGAATTAATCTTTAAATTATTTAAACTGATTACCCCTCTCCGTAGAAAAGCCATTACCTTAATAATCGTACGTAGTTTCTGTAATTGTCGGGTGATGACAATAGTTGTGACATAGGCCGCATCTGCTATGGAAAATCCGTATAGGTCTTGTAGGTTTAGACTTACAACAGTGTGCAAGGTGCACTTAATTCAGAGAATACTACCTCACAGGTAGGTATTGTCGCGTGACCGCGACGAATCCAGTCGAACTTCAACTGAGCGCAGACCATAAACAGAAATGACAAAGACAAAATTCACGTAACAAACAAAATTAATTTAATAGCCACAAAAATAATACTGATAGGAATCAAAAATCAAACATTCCACACTCTCACATGAACAAATATAGATCAGCGCGAACAATCCAACAAACAAAAAATAGATAAATTAAAATAAGACAAATCAGCTGCCCTGTGCACAGGTGAGTCTCAGTCACCGTATAAACAATACATCACCCGCAATCACTGCGGGGTGACAGTTTAGAAGTCCGTTGAAGATGTCCACAGACGGCAGCCCGCCCTCTGGCCTTGCTTGCCGCTCTAACGACGTACCCCCACCCCTCTGTCTTCTCGTCCAGATGCGATGATGTGGGCCGATCACTGGCCACGTAAGCTCCTGCTCGAAGATTCCTGCTCAAGTTTTCAGTCGAAAGCCTTTCCGCACACTGGTGCAGCAGGGTCGCGAGTTCACTCGCCGACGAGATGATGATGATGGTGCAGGATGGACGCTCGACACGATGTCGGACAGCAATGCGAACAAAGGATGTGAAGACACGGTGACACGAAGGAAGAGCGAAAAACAACAACAGGTGGAAGAGTGAAGAAGAACGAAAAATAAGCCTGTGGATAAAACAATTCTTACAATCAACAGGCGTGTCCCGAAACTGCTCAATTTCTAAAACAATATTTTCACACCGACACATATACCTGACCATCGGACTAATCCTAAGATTCGTCAAA
>SRHC01002517.1:20805-58089 GCA_004794325.1 Pomacea maculata
GAGAGATAGACAAATGTGTTTCGATTTCGCCCAAGCCCGAACTAGAAGGGAGAGAAAGTTTAGAAATGTGAGGATATTTCGCAGGTGCCATATCGCCACCATACACCATGAAGCACATGCTTTGGCCCGCAGTCCTGGTGGGGCTAGTGCTGGTGGTCGTATGTTTAGTCGACGTGACCTCTGGCGCATCCTTGAACTGTGCACCCTGCACCAACACAACGTGCGTTCCGCCGCCGCCGGCCTGTGAGGTGGGCCAGCGAATCTGTTCCTGCTGTCTGGAGTGCCGGGTGGATAAAGGCGGGGTGTGTGACGCCTATGGCCCCGAGTAGGTTTAAAGTTTACAAAAATATTTTCCTACTTGAGCCCTTTCTCCATATCTTTCTTCTTTTTCAACCTTTCAACCTTATTTCTTCGTTATCTTAACTCTTACATTCCTTGAAAACTCTTCGTATTTCTTTCCTTTGCTTCTTTGATTCTTGCTCATTCCATGGGTACTTATATATTTTGTATCAATAATATCGCGAGTGATAGAAAAATCATGTGTGGTAGGGAAAAATTGTCCGTGACATCATATGGAATGTGTGTAAATATACGTGATGTATGTTTAATCTTTTATAAAAATTTAGTTTTTATTTGACCTAGCCAAACGATCCCCCCCAACTTTCCTGTTCATGCATTTTATTGTAGGTGTCGGTCTGACCTGGTGTGCTTCACTCCGATGGGGACATTCCTGGGTCGCCCCCCTCTAAGCTCTGTTTCTGCGGTAGGAACTTGCATTCGCTACGAAGATGTTCCCACGTAGGATGGCGCGGACTTCTTACTGAGGTAAAAAAAAAAAAAAGCAAAACAGACTGTTTGTCTGTACTGTGCAAGGGCGGCAAACGCTCCTTCTCCTCTAGACGATGCAGTTTGAAATTATCTGCCCCTCTCTTTGAACTAAGTCGATCTAGGATCAAACGTTCACAACGCATTATGCTCGCCTCCACACAGTGGAGTTATTATTAATTTGATGAACTTACCCTCTCGTGCAAATCCTTCCATTCATCCATTTATCCAACCAAGCAGCAAGAAATCCATCAATCCATGACTGGTAAGTCATACAATCACAGACCTACATTTCCCTGGACAAGTAACTCAGGTGACAACCACCTTTAATCTCGATTTTCTTGGCAAATGGAGATCGCATCAGAACAGATCATCCGGTCTGGTAGCTTGTATAATCTGTGATCTACACTACATGCATGAATAAACGTCTGTGTAACAATTCCATATGCTTACTGGCGTAGGCTTGCAGTTAAGCAAACATCATTATCTTCGGTTATCCTGTTGTCTCAAGAACTTTAGGTGCATAGCTTTGTTTTCAGCAACCCTCTAGGTGCAGAAGCGAGCCTGAATACATATATTTAAGAATGTTAATTTTGTTTCCGTTTCTTTCATCGTAGCAAGCCTTTAATAGTCGAAACAAAGATTAAAGAGTACAACGGTTTTTAATATTTCTGTTACAGGAAAAGCAGGACGACTTCTTGATGCCATTATAATTATTGCATCTTGCAGGAATGAGATCATGAAAATCATCTATGATTCTTGGTGAGGTGAATGTAATAATTTTAGCGAGCATTTGCCTCTTCATTGTGTAACTAAAGATATACTGACTGAACCATTTTTTGCACTATCTATATACAGTATCTCAAACCTCAAGGAAGCAACTCATTAATTTTCTAGTAAAGAGACTCAATATTCATTTATCAGGTTCGCCCCTCACAGCCCCCAACCCTCTTGTTACCATGGATCTGAGCCATAGCTTTTCCTTAGTGCACTTACAGTAAATTTCATTTTAAGTGTCCTCTGCAAAGTAATATACTTACTATGCTTATAAACACTTTTGCCTAATTAAAATGAAAGTACGAATCTGTGGTAATATCTCAGTCCTGATTTGTGCATCTGCAAGCGAGGAAGAGGGATGTTACTATCATCTATCTCATCACTTCCAAACAGAAAACACTGTAATAATGTCTCTACTTTTGTTTAATGACAACCCTCAGGTCTAAATAATCAAATATATTTTTCCATAAGACCATTAATAACATTTTATGGCAACAAGGTGTAAACAAAATGAAAAAACCAGTCATATGGCTAAATAATAAATGTCATTTGTATAAATACAACTATGACAACTATGTTGCTTCTTTAACCAAATGAAAGAAAAAAAATCAAGAGGCTCACAATATCATATTTTGTCACGTAACAGCTCTCTAATGGTTAAGAAATTGAGCAAGCAAAATAGCTTAAAAAAATTTCTTGCAGTTGGATGTGGCTACACCCATATTACAACTCTAAATGATCTCAAAATTAGCAACATACAATTTGTGCTTATCGTATACAATTTTGTGCTTTTTATGAAATTAGAAAATACATATAACATTCATATCATTTATAAGAGAGAGAAAATGTTATGAATGACAAGTCTTCTTACATACTTAGAAACATCTTTCTATCACTTTGATTTGCTGCATGTAATTTAAAAACAAAAATAGCATTCAAGCTTCAATCATTCATCTCTAGGAACACACTATTGTACTTTCTTGACTCCAGCTGACCAGATATCTACTTCATGCAAAGGTAAAATTGAAAAACTACCTTTTACACCCAACAAAGTCTTGCATGTTAATTATCCCATATTCACACATGTTTAGTACAATAAATGCCCTCAGAAACATAAATTTATTGAATCATTTAAATTCCTTCATGAGCTGCATGGTAAATAACAAAGCTTCTTAACTGCACATGTAAGTTGAAACAACCAGAAATCACCAGGAATAAATTTATGTTGTAGTCATTCTACTTACACATTTTAGTCATAATTATACATTTGTTATATGCATTGCTTAAAAATAAACATCTTCTTTCTTTTCTAACTTACATGTATATGAAAATAAAACTTTAACTTAGGTAAGCTGTCATGAAGATGAATTTACACAAGTACTGAATATCTGTACTAGGACTGAGCTTCCTATTTATAGAAAGAAAATATATATATAGAATATACACAGATTTATAAACATGATCACTAAGTGTGAACTCAACTGGACAGTATAAGACAACAAACATATCTTGTGGAGTTTTCTTAACAAGTCAAAACCGGGCAAAGTATTTTTTGATAACTATCTCCACAATATCATGATTTATAACATTTTTTTTAAAGTTTGCTAAAAACTATTAGACTCTGCAAGATTGCTGAACAATAAAAATAACAAAGAAGTCTCCATTAAAGAAAATATACATATATACAAGAAAATATTCTGGTTGGAACAAGGAAACAATTCAGATTCAACAGAAGTGTAGTTTCATACTATGGCCTTTTTATATCTAAGGAAAATGTAATCATGTCATGGACAGAAGAGATTTGAAAAATAAGCACAACATTTTATAAATATAGTTGTTCTAGAGAACAAATATAGAACTAAAAAAAAAACACAAAAAGACAAGCAAACGAAAAATAATGCCACAATTCGATCACAGATTTTACACCAAATACTGTACTGGCACCTTTCATCATTTTGCAGAAAATGTGATTTGCTTTCTTTTCTTGTTATCTCACAACAACTGCTACTGATAATAAATTATAAATTAGTCATGATTATAAATCCCCAAAACTGACCAAACTTTTGTCATAATGGAATAGAATCATTCAACTCAATAAAATTAAATAAAAAGACCCAGAAGTGAACAAAACGAAGGCAAACCATTAGAACAGTATATCTATATTAACTGTAAGATGACAAGGTAGCACATGCCCCTGGAAAATATTTACAAGCAAATAAAAACTAAGGTAAAAGGATTCCATAGATAAACTGATTGCTGGGGCAGTGAACAGAAGTCCAGGACACAAGATTGTAAGAAACAGAGTTAAATTATAGTCCTTTACTGTTTTTAAGCTTCCCCATTAAATTAGGAATTCATTTGTGCTGGGTGGACTGGGAGTTTTTTCCAGTTACACTTAAGTGCACTAACCACCAGGCTACATGTGCTCCAAATATAAATACAAGATCAGAAATTGAAATTATTGATCATGGATGGCATTGAGAAAAATAATTTTTAAAAATACAACACCGGAAAAATAAGCAGTCTGAAAGTAATAACAAATCATCTAAGAAATATGAAAAACATTAGGCCCAAGGAAAAGGTGAAGCCAAACAGCAAAATCTATGAGATATAAATAATACTAATTTAAAACAAAGGTGGGATCCATGATGTTAGCAATGTAACTCAAATATTTAAGATTTTTCATCTGTGGAGCACTAAATTTTGAATGTGAGAAGCCTATCTTCCACTGCCTCACAAACCCACATTTTCTTATAAATGTAATATAGAATGTCATGACAATGCACACTGCCACAGAACAAATATATATATTTTCATCTTTTCTACTGAAGTCCATAATCTCCTTAGCAAAGCTCAGTTTCAGTACTTCTGCCAATAAGAGAAGACAATCACAGTTTTGGAGCACTTCGATCATGGGTCACAGTTTTCTTCAGCTGGGTACCACGCTGAATACTACTTAGAAGAGCTGCTCGACCCCCACCTGAAGCGGGAGGCGCAGGTGCAGAGCTCGCTGATGAAGGTGCCCCTGGTGGTGGTGGTGGGGGTGGCGGTGGCGGGGGTGGTGGAGGTGCCAGAGGAGGTGGTGCAGCTGTGGATGGTGCAGAAACACCAGAGTAATCTGATGAGACCATGGTCTTTAGAGAAGATGATGATCTTTTCTTCCTGTTTAAAAAATGAATAGAAATTGTAAAGCATGTACAGATATGAAGAAAAAGGCTTATCCCTTACACTTTGCACCTGTGAATGCGAACGTCTTCATAGCTACAGCTCAGTTGCATCAATATACTCATGCTGAATGAGTTAAACAGGATAGTGAGTCCATATTAGTAGTTTAATCAATGTTCTGTAACTTGTTTTAGTCGTGTAGACCTACAGCTGAAAGTTTCAAGCTTCACTTGAAAGAATGTACATAAAAAGGTATAAAAAATAGCACATACATATTGCACACACACGTACAACAGTGGCATATAAATCGATTCTTGTATTTATTCAGCTTCACAGTACTAAAGGAATATGGTAAAAAAAGACTTACTTTAAAGGTTTCCCTCCCTTTACTGCTTTCAGTAGACTCTTCATGGACTGGCTAAGATTGATCTGACAAAGTTAAACAAAATGCTTTGGTATAAAAACTTGCTTTCTCAGATGGTAAGATATGTGCCACTGGATTTATCTCTTTGCATCTCATATGTTAAATCCTTCAACTAAGACAATAGTTATTAGTCCATATTAGTATAAACCCAGGAATCTGTGCTTAAATGCAGCAGTCAATATTTGCTCATCTTTGCTCCCATTAGCTTGTGCCATTAGGACACCTGCAGTTTTCATAAATACACTTTCAAAAAGAAAGAAAAAATGTCCACTTACTGGTGCAGGGTTAAAGACCTCTAACTCCTTTAGCTGCACTTGGCTGAAAAACTTATTTTGGGTGATCTGAAATTAGATATCAATAAGCACTTACATAAATTATTATTAATTTAAAGGCAGTAAAGATTAAACAAAAATAAATGCACAATGCACAATAGAAAGGCTATTACTAACCACTAGTCTGGCTTCTTTCTTTTTACACATGCACGGACCAGAACAAATCCATTTTGGATACTTTCGGATACAGAACATATTTTAACAGCGTAATACCCACTCACGACAGCCTAGGAATTTTATGCACTTTGATGAACTGCCCCCTTTGGAAAACACAGCTATGATGAGAAGCCAAAATAGAACATGAAACAACAAAACAAAAAAACAAAAATAAACCATGGTGCCAAAGGGGAGGGAAAGAAGTTCTGCTCCACACACTTCTATTGATGCTCTGACAGGCTGTTTTCTAGCATTTGATTGTCTGGCTAAATCTTCTGACATTCAGCCATCATTCCTTTCCTTGTCCCATGTTGCTGGCATGAAAAAGTTAATCATCTTTATCTTTCTTTCTCACCACTTAACTATCCAGTAAAACTCATCAACAAAACAGAATTTACCTCTTTCAGAGAAGGGTACTTCCCACTTTCATTCTCAAATATGAAGTTCAGAATCTGGAACATTGATTGCAGTAATTCAACAGCAGTAGAGCACAGAAGCAAGACTGAATATGTTTTCAGAAATCGACAAAAAACAAGACTGTTTCCATCTTCTTCTAGCACATAACTTGTATAGGTTGTTAGCGTAGCCATAGTACTACACAAATTAAATTGTTAAAAAAAAAAACTTCCTCTTTGACCTCTACTACTGAAGGAGGCTGATGACCAATAAGCTGCTGTGGACCTGGATGGGCTGTGTCCAGTTCATAGCCATAAGCCATTTCAAACAGGATGTGGCCTGCAAAACATTGTGATACTTCGAACTCACAGGTTCAGACATATAAAATGATTAAGCCACCAAATGATCTACAATATACATCCACATCTATTATACATATTATATATATCTCATAAAAGAAGATAGTCAACGGAAATGTTTCTTATGGATTATCATTAATATTAGATATCTAAAACAAGCCAAATCTAGTTTGCTTCAATGATGCAGGATGAAGATCAATGATCAAACAGAAGTCTGAAAACAGCACATTGTAGAAGTATACAACCATACATTCTGCCCAACACTTTCCAAACTGACCACACTGAGACTGATAATACATACCAAATGATAACACATCTATAGCATCTTTATTTTTGTTTTTCAGTTTCTTTCTGAAGAGTGCATGGATGCGGGATGTGTTTCCCAGAAACACATTTTCATAGCCAGCTAACCTGAAGGGAAAGAAGTTGAGGTCTTATTTAAATAAATGAGGTGATTATGGAACATAGCTCATGAATCTAATGCTTTCAATGAAATAGCCTGCACTGTGAGTTAGTCTAACCAAAGAAGATAACCTTTTTGGTCTAACTATAATGAATTTTAAGGCTATCCTGTAGTTTTTGTCTGCTTATGTTTATAATATAGGATATGAATATAAACAAGCCAAAAGCTTACATTAAAAAATTTGTTAAGATGTAAACACATGGTCAAGCAGAAAGTTTATATTATTACTTGTCATTTGACCATGTACAATTTTTTCCACTGTACAACTTTATAGCAGTGAAAAGTTTTGCAGTCTTATGGATCTTTACTGTGCAGGATATGAGCAACAAATAACTGATAATAAAAATGGCTCTATTTTTATGACAAACAAAATAACTATAAACACTGTGGGTTGTTTTGCCTGTTCTTTAGGGTATATTTATGAATAATGATTTAAACAAGAGCCTGCTCTTCAGATAGTTGGTGCACAATGATGCATGGGTTTCATTGCACAAAACTGCTATAAGCTCTTGGAAAACAAACCTGCAAACATTGTCTTCCAACATCACATTTCCAGAATGTAGATTGCTGTGCTGTGGAAAACCCTTCTCTTCAAGGAAAAGCAAGGCCTTCATTGAAATATAATAAAGCATATCAACCTGTAAGTACTTGTTACTTCACTTATATACTGACAGGTAAATGTTATGATCTGGAGATAAATGTAGGTCAAACTTCTTTCAAACTACTAACAATAAACTATGTCAAGATTTACCCAAATTTTAATTTGTAATAGATAAATTTAAAAAAATACAATATACTTTAAAAGGTAAATAATATTTATGTTATCAGATTACTAGAGTACTAACTTGTACTTAATTACTCGTGGCAAGTAATGTTATCAGCAATGATGCAGTCTGCAAAGTTAGCTGTCATAATACAAGTGAGACTCAAAAAGTGAGGGCAAAATGCATTTTATAGCTTAAGTAGAAGTAACTGTAAGCATTTGAACATGTCCCTTTCTACAGTCCCCTTGGAAGATCATACATTTATTCTATTGTTCAACTAGTTTCTGCATTCCTACAGAAATGATCTTTTCTGGCTGCTCCTGAAGCCAGGTGAGCACTACTTCCTTTACATTATCATAAAGGTGAAGAGCATACCTCTAGAATCTGTCTGCCAAAAATCTGCACTTGGTTCATGCTTAATCCATACTTCTTATGACTGTACTTTGTAAACCAGCTGTCTTGGAACCTAGTCTGCCAAATTATAAACCATATTTTGATATATCTTTTTATGGGAACTTTTTTTCACTTAGTACATGTTCTGTCTTCTTCTCTCATTCATTCAAACGCAAACATATAAACACACGGCGAACATGATAATCCATTTGAAAGCATGCACATGAGAAAATAAGGTCTACAAATGCAACTACCTAATTCACATTCTTCTTCTTATTCCTATTTGCCCCTAGTGGAACATAGGGCCATCTTAACTGATCATACCTGGTAAATATAGTCTTTGAGGGATCCTCTCAGACTCACAGGTTGAATAACGACAACAAAGTTTTCATCTAAAGCGAAGTCCAAGTCTGTCACAGGAAAAATGTAGGGATGCTGAAAATGATTCAAAGCTTCTGTACATTCAATTTATGCTTGGAAAATAATTACCAACAAATTTTCTGTTTCCTTTATCAATGCAAAAATGATGGCACATCCCCATAAGGAAATGATTGTTATAAAATACCTAGTTTTACAAGAATCAAATTTACACTGTAAATTACAATTGACATTATAAACTCTCTTGATTTGAACACTATTATATGTTGCACAATCTATACTGCTTAAATTTATGTTTAATGGTGTTCACTGAAATTAAAGGGTATCTATGGCTTTCCTTAGGACTGGTTAACAACTGAACCAACCAAAAGATACAACATCTAATTGAAAGGGCAAATAGTGTGCTAACTTCCTAAACTGAGATTGTGGAACTGGTGTTTCCAATGGCAGTGTTGCATTCTTTTGTTGTAACTAACTTAAATGTTTTAACATACAAAAGTAAATTGGCCTGGCAGTAAACATAAAACAATTTAACAAAAGGCTGCCTAATGGAAAGAAATGTGCTACATTTTTCAAAACAACATGCTTATTCCCTTTTGAAACATACAATGATCATTTTTTTTATTTGCAATGATTAGGAAGTAACATACGTTGGGGTTATAAAACTTTAAAATAATAATATTATAGTAAATTATTTGTCAATATTTCAACACTCCAATATAAATATACCTCAGTCCATTTCTGGCAAGATGTGCATAAAGCAACTAATTGTAAAGTTTAAAATAAAGGGTTGATATAAACATAAAATCATGCAAACATCACTAAAGCTACCTGAACAACAGAGAACAGCTCTTTCAAAGTTTTGCAAGTTCCCCTGGTAAAAGGCAAAACCATTTGGGGATTGTAAGGCATAATGGTTAACATTCGATCTACTTGAATTTTGTTGTCTTTCACCCGGAACCAACTCTTATCAATGCGGCTGCCTACGGACAGACAATAGTTGATCACACATTTGTAACACAATGGAAAAAATTGATTTCGATTTACTGGAGAGGATAGAATGTATTTTACATGTATAATGGGGGAAAAAAAATCAAAGTTCCTTTACTATTTAATCTGAGATATTTTAAAATATTCATGGGCAGAGATAAAAATTATATATTTATCATATAAGACTTTAAAATAATAAAACAAATGTGACAGATGTTTTCACTGTAATGGGAAAAAATGAGAATAATGCAGCATTTAACAGCATAAATTTTGATAAAATAAAGCTTGACAACTAAGAGTTTTAAATATAGTAAAATTTACTTTGGCAATACCTAGATCCAGCAACTGTGTAATGGTGCCGTAATATGGATGGGATCGCAGGTAGAACTGACATTTTAAATATGCAGCATCTAAATCAGAAATAAAGTTTTAATACAACTGCAGTTGTTCAAGAGTTCATAATTATTTTTTTTTTACAGCACTTATCGATCACATATTTTCACTCATAAAGTATGTTTTATAAGACTTTGAAAAAAAAATTAGACAATATTTGCCTGTAGTCTTTTAAGATTTCTAAATAGTTGGCAGAATAACATTTAAGTGTATTTTCAGATTTGTAATATGTATAAAGCATTTGTTATTACTGCCTATCATAACTTGTTAATGTTGCTAAAAAATAAATGATTTCCTGTTTTTCAAACTGTTAATTAAGATCTTAATAACTACATTATCTAGAAAAATGGCCATCCTAATAATTATAACAATATAAAAAAGACTTAAAGATTGCTTGCTCCATAGTATGGAGGCTCAAAGCACAAGCAGCAAAACAGTAAATAACAACAACGAACATAATGATAAAAAAGTAAAGGACACAAAATGATCGAGCATAGGGAGGGGTAAAATCCACAATCATATCATTCATGAGAAAGAGAAACTGGTGAAACAAATGTTTCTGAGCTTGATTCGAATGCTGGAAATGAAGACAGAAACAAGAGAGATAAGAAAAAAAACAAAACTGCAAACATAGGGATGCAGGAAAACAGTAAAATTATAAGTAATTTTTTACTGTCTATCCAATATATTATGAAGAAAATAAATGATTAAGGAATCAGACCTCTGACTTCAATCTCCCTTTCCTCTCTCTCTCTATTCAACTGTTCTGCCAGTGCAACATCATACTCCAGTCTTTTATAGACATATGAGTTCTTTTTCCTGCAAAATAATTTTTCAAGAGAATTAAAACCAAAATAAGCAAAGGAAATTAATAGGCCTGTTTATACTGATATATTTTAGACATGTTTTTATTACTTTGAAGAGTACAAGTGGTATATAACACAAATTATTTGTGACAGAGACAAACATACAACATTACTTGAATTGCTAAAGCCACACACCTAAGTAAATAATGCCACTTCTTATAGAACTTATGTCTGTGCAGAATATTCAATTCAATTCAATTTAACTTTATTATCTCACGAGGAGAAATTACAAGACATGGTAAAACAACTGGCTTATAATAAAAACTTATAATAAAAACTTAATAACAACTTAATTCCACTCAAACTAACATCTCACACAAACACCTACAGTCCATGTAAATAACCCAACTAAATAAGAAACATCACTAAAACTGTATTCACAAAAACACACACCCACACCCACACTCACAAATCCTTACAACACTTGTTCAGTAAGACAACAGACTTGTTTATAAAACTATTCCTAGAACGGGCAGTGGAAGCTCTTGGAACATTAAAACGTCTCTTGGACGGAAGAAGATTATAATACTGTGCTAAAACATGTGTACTATCTTTCACAATCACTCTCGCTTTCCGTACTACTCGTCTTTCATACAACTCACTCAGACACTCCTGCTTCTCCCCAATCACCCTCCCACTCACACTCACAACTCTATCTAACACATTCCTATTACTAGCTCTCAATCCTCCATACCAACATAAAAATCCAAATGTCAACACAGACTCAAGAAAACATCTATAAAAAGCACTTAAAACCTTTTTGTTGACATTCAGGGAACGGAGTTTTTGTAAACAGTACAATCTAGATTGACATTTCTTGTGAATAACCTCTGTGTTGGTGTTATATATCTTTGTTTGAATGCATGTGTGCATGTGTGTGGATATGTACGTAAATGCATATACATGTGTGTGCATGCACATGCATGGAAGTTTAGGGAACAGAAATTTCTCTGCACCTGTAGTTTTTCACACAGCAGTAGATGATAATAGCAATTATGCCTACCAGCACCACACCAACAGTCACTGGAACCTGTTGTGAGAAATTAAGAAAACATTTAAAAAACAAATAATAAGTGCTATTTCCTCCCACCTTAACAGTATGGAAAAAAATTAAGTTCTTTTAAAAAAAAAGGTGAATTTTACACCTCATGATGAAAATGGATATACTAAGCAAGCCAATTTAATTGTTATGTGCCTGAGCGAAAATATATGTAAGAATTAAGTGTTTCCCTGCCCTTATTTTATGCATTCTATAAAAGAATGCGCAGTTACCTGAAACTGTTCCACTGTATTGAATAATTCGATAAATCGGTGAGATGACGAGGCTCATCTCCAATGATCACACTGTCGGTTCATCAAAGAACTATATAGTGACACCAGTTTTAGAGTTGTATAAAGGTGAGGATAGAAGCTGATTTGACTATACAATCATTTACTATGCACACACAGGAACATAAACGTTTTTTGTGAAATTACACCTAGAAAACCTGTAACAATATTAAGAGGTACAGTGGATACAGCAAAAACACTTTGGACGAACTTACGTAAATATGTTCTTCCAGCCAAGAAGCCGCATCGTCTTCTTTGACGATAGTCTCCTGAATAACCATTTTTTTAAGGCTACAGACTATAACACCAACTGTAAAATGTCATGAATCCTAGCGCACTGTTTCATGTGGTGCTAGCTGCATTTCAGCACAACGAAGTAGCAGACGGCAGTACCCACCATACTCGACTCGTGAAAAGTCATGTGACTGATGCTGGTTGATAAGCCCCAGGTGAAAAAAGAATGTTATGGTCCTCATGAGAAACGGTGTATCGTTAATATGTAAGTTTTTTTTCTTAGTTGTTAAAACAAGAAAGTTTAATGCTAGGTTGCAGTGCACGGTACGTGTTTTGATGACCGTGGATTATATTTGCGACTTTCCCTCTCGTCTAAAGAGAGGTAACTCTAATTCATCATGGCCACGGATCGAAGCGGCAGGTTATCCCGAAGGTTACAAGAATTTGAATAGAATTTTATTCGCCTGAAAATTTGTATAGCTGAAGTTCCTGTGGCAAAGCACGTGTGACCCGCATGACCAGATTCATACAGACATCAGTCCATCAATATACCTCCGTTCCTGTTTGAATTGTTGCAGGGAAGAGGACATAAGCATTAAAGGAGATTTTTTGACAGAAATTCCAGGTCTTTAATTTGAAAGGACGCCAGGTCTGTAAATAGATACCATAATATCCAGAGAGAATTACGGAACATAACCCAGAATGTTTTAGTGTGAATCGCTGATGGACTATCATGTTAGGGAAAGGAAATATATCACTTTGAAAAAAAAAGAAAAAAAAAAAAAAGACGAAAGACAGAACAAGACTGCATGGTTATCCGATATAAATACTCCCACACGGATACTGTAAAAAACCCCATTTTTTTTAAAGTGAAGATTTATGTCTGTAAGAAGAGAGACAATAATTATACGTTGTAATGCAATTTACCCTTTGGGCATGTATGCTTTCGATTTTATTCTAGCTTTATGCAACCTTTCTGCAACGAATTAAACGCTTCGACCAACAACACTCAGGACTACATATAAATGCGCTTTATTGAAAAAAGTGCGTAATATTACAGTGTATTATAAACAATAGATCATGCAAATATTGCAATTTGATGACTTAGAATTTTCTACGCGATTTACATGACATGACAGATTCAAAAGAAATAAATTACAAAAACTGATTCGTTTCCTAACAGTTAATTTAAAAAAAGACGCGAAGTATGGATATAACGATGTTTTCTTCAAACATGGCGTTCGTTTTACGTAGTTTTTGGCATTTATCTGTTACACTTAACTTCTATGATCATACAAGATTTTAGATAACTGCTAAGGCGATTTCGACTTTCAATGTTAATTAGTTTTAGATCGATAAAGTGTTTATTTACGGTTCAAGATTTCAAAAAAGATGAGTGTCTTACCACACCTCTNNTTCTTATTGTGAAGACGAACATTGTCGTTTTCAGTCTGATCAACTGCCAAATTTCGTTTTCCACTCCTCCTGATTCCACATCTGTTGTAAAGGAAAGTCAACGTTCGCGGTCAGGAAACATGATGTGAACAGTTTCACTGTACTTAACCAAACAAACTTGACAACATTTAATTGAAGCCGTACAATATTACTTGAACATATCTGATTTTCGAGTGTTTTTGCGCGAAGAATGAGCAGTTATCACTCATGATAAGGGAATTATAATGTTAACGACAGCCTACAGAGAGGCCTTATCAGTCTCATTGCTTCTCATCCTGTCATATGTAGCCTTGAACTTAGTGACGTCATGTTTTGACCTGTTATTGTGCAGGGAATAGTTTTTGGAAAAAAAGGTCTTTTTTTATCGTACACATTTTGTCGGTTATCGGCGAACGTTTGCATGAGTCATATCTAAAATATTCGGCAATGTGTGTACATTTAAAGAAGGTTCTTAAATGTCTAGCTTGTGTACATTTTCTTTAAGCTGGGGAAAGTTCATTATAAAATCATATTTCTTAAATCAACTCACATTAAATTAATCAATTTCTGTTTTCGAGCCTACACACATAAGCATGTACAGAAAAGTTCAAACTCCTGATATAAGATAGGTCTCATTAACTCTCATTGCTGTATGGCTTTGATAACGTAAAAGTATCATGTGGTGTTGAATTATTTCTGTGCATAGTAACTGTGCCTTGAGAACAGATAAAAAGGGTATTCCCCCAATTTTGGAGAAATAGCATCTTAAACTGTGCTCCACCAAACTAAAAGAAAACAACAAGACTTCACTGCTAAAGCTTTTAAAGTCGTGGGTCAAGGATGTTAGGGGATATTTACTCTGAATGGGGAGATAAATTGTAAAAGGTCTTCAATATTTCCTTTCACCGCTTTTTTCTTCTTTTTTTTTCTTTTTTGTTTTGGCTGCGCTAGCTGTATCCGACGACGATAATAACAAGAATACTTGCACGATGGTGATGAGAATCACAAAGCCAACGACGAACAAAGACAATGTCATTACCCCAGCTGTGACTGATGTGCCTGTAAATACAATAAACAGTGTGATGTCTCGACATGGATACACATGGTGTGCTGTTATTGTCTACTCGCGTATGGGTGTGGGTCAGCTTAATTTTAAATCTCTTTGTCTGCTTTCCTGCATCGATAGCTTCTTCAAGACGATTCTTAACCGGACGATCATGGGCGAAGGTTTGAGCAAGTTTGGCAAGATTTATCTAAAAGCTATGTCAAAACTTTGCCACACTTGGTCAGACGTTCGTCCACAAAGAGTACACATTGTCAAATGCATGTGACTGTTGGAAAAATTGTTACATTATGGTCATATACAACATTACCAAATATAGTCAAATATTAGATAATAATTATGTGTCTTTTATGAGTGCTCTTAACTAGTTGATATTTTGGGGTCCCCATAAAGAAGAAAAAAAGTAAAAATAATACATACTCATATTTCCGTTCAGGAATCGGAAAACTGAATCTGCAACATTATCATCATCCATCATCATCATCTAGTTATACATTTCTAAAATAAAATAAAGGTGAATTTTTAGGCTGGATCTTCAAGTGTCATAGGTTTGATATAATGATAGGATATACTATTCATACTAGATAAATACAGTGGAACCTCGGTTAACGAACTTAATCCGTTCTGGAAAGCTGTTCGTTATCCGAAATGTTCGTTATCCGAAACAATTTTTTCCATAAGAAATAAAGGAAATAGATTTAATTGGTTCCCAGCCCCTGTTGACTCGCTAATATTTGAAAGTTACAGGCTATATAGGTATTTGTTTTAATGAGAACAGCTATAATGCAATATAAATGGAGTTAAATAAACATAAAAACATTAACGAAAGCAGTTAAACATCAGAAAACTTGACGGCGTGGGTGGAAGCAGGTGTGGGGAGGAAGGGGTGGAATTACTGATCGATTCCCCCTCCATGAGCACACGTGACATTATAAAATCGGGGGTGACTTTCCTTTTCTTTAGCTTTGAGGTTAAAGGAAAAATCTTGTCCAGTGTCTGTTCCTTCTGCCTTTTTTGTAAAACTCTTCGGTAATACGACATCACATATCCGACAGACGCATGCCACCTTCATACTTTGAAATAATTTCCTTTTACAATTCAATTGTTGGCCGCTTCCTTGTCATTACCTCCCTGCTATTAATTGCTCTTAATCTTCTTTGGAGCCATGATTGAGGATTATCTTACAAAAATAAAGCAGCACAATCACTAAATAAGAAGGATGCACACAGATAAGGAACGACTGATCGTAACTGTGTCTCGAGCGCGAATGATGACACGCTGGTCGGTCACGTGTGGTTCACGTGGCTGTTCGTTATCCGAAATTTTGTTCGCTATCCGAGACAAACTTTTAACGAAATTTTTGTTCGTTAACCGAAATATTTGCTATCCGAGGCGTTCGCTAACCGAGGTTCCACTGTATAGATATATTAATACACATAAACGTTAACATCGCTGCATGTTTGTCATCAGAATCACATCGATAGATTCTGGTGATGTTGATAGTATTTCAATTAAGTTTTATCACCATAGATTATTGTTGGTTTTTGTCAAGATCATTAGATACCTCTCACTCTATCAGAATAACTAAGTGTGATTTACATTTCTTGCCATTCTCTGCATATTGGTCGACAAAGAGCAGACATCTGGAGGGACACGAGCCGTTGATATGGTTACAAGGACATAGTCGGTCGGGACAATTGCATCTGTGCCGACACCCAAGTCCATAGGACAGGCGTCTGCAGGCTGTAAAAAAAAAAAAAACCATAAATAAAAATAATAACAATAAAATTCCCCAACAAACCAAACAAACTGCTCAACTGAACCACAAAAAGCACCTGAACCGATTCCTCGTCTACTTAGCATGAAGTCTACGACCTATGAAGCTTACATGCTATAGGTTGCTAAAGGAAATCAAAGAAAAGAATAAAAGGAGAAATTGATCGAAATGCATCTCTACAAAGCTTCTTCTTCCCTCCCTTTCCCTTAAAAGTCAAAGAAAAGAGGGATACTGACTACGAGTGAGAGAAAAGGGAAAGTTAAAGTATAAATTTTAAAAATGAACGAAGTTGCAAAAACAAGAATAAAAGCAATTTTATAACAGAAAAAGCACAAAAAAATGAAACGAAGTAAAGAAGACGACACAAAGGAAAGAAAATAGATAAAAGAATGAGTGAATTAATGAATGAATAAAACGGGTACGAGTTAACACAAAGACAATGACGATTGCCGTTGAGTAATTTATACACACTTTGGTTGCAGTAGGGCTCGATGTAGCCGGGTGCACACCCGCTTTTGCACTTTCCGGTTGAGAAATCGCAGTCGTCGATACCGAAGCGGCAGTTAGTGCACTTGATACAGACTGTCAGCTTGCGGCAGCTTTCATGTATGACTGAAAACAGTCATTATCATTTCTACACATCTATCTTCAGTTCAAAGCGGCTCGGTCTAGTTCGAAACCAGCCTCACAGAATTAAAGAAGGAAACACACTGTGGCGAAGGACAAAAAAATAAATTGTAGAAGTGGGATTTACCATCTTATGTTATGGCTGAAAGCGAAAAAGTTAAAAACTAGGAGCGAATAACAATGAATACTGTTAAAAAATGTAGGTAGCTTTACGATATTATTATAATGATTGCACAAAGGGTAGGAAGAGAGAAAAACGAATGCAGTATCTAACATTTGTTGCAAAGTTCCCCCTCGTAGGCAGCCTGGCACTTTCCTTCCGGACAACCACAGGTCCTGGAGTCGCAGGTGGTTCCGTTGATCAAGCAATGGCCACAAATATTGAGACAGAAATCCGTTGTTCCCTCTCCACACTTCCCCGGTGGGCATGCTGCCATTGTACACACATATGAAAGTTGGTGGTCGGAATTTCCAACAAGATATATGAGAGATAACGATTGTGAAGTCTACAAAATTAGTATTTCACAATTCCTTCATTCTTCTTTCGATCTATAGCACCTTCCTCCACGACGACCAAAAGCTACCCTTCTGCTTGCGAGTTCTCAAGTCCATTTTACTGGATTCCAGTCTACAATATTCCAGTCTATTTATAGGATTTATGTCTTATGAAGATGTTGAAATAATAAAAAGATCTCAAGTGCGTTTCTGACATCCCAGTCTACGTGATCCAAGGTTTATATTCAAGATGGCAAGTTTATTCCAGACTATTTACGAGGTTCTATTAGTTAGGATACTTTAAGAGCAGCTTACGGTCTTTGCAGGAGACTCCGTAATAACCAGGTTCACAGAGGGGAGTACCGGTACAGACGCCCAGTTTCTTATCACACTTGGCATCCCCGCCATTGCAGTGTCCACAGGGGACATCGCATGTTCCCTGCTTCCCGCAGTCTGCAGAGGAAGACTGTCCCTTACACATGTTATATATCAAAGCACCTTTAAAGGTATGTGGCAGACTCTCGGAAAGAGCAGGTAATGCCACAAAATCCACAAGAACACTCAACATTTGAAACTGATCTTTTCAGACATTTTAGAAAAAAAGAATGAAAAACAAAGGCATAGAAGAAAGATGTTATATCGTTATGTGGATTGTTCTTTGTCATATTCTCTGAGAAATAATAATAATAATAATAATAATAATAATAATAATTTGTGAAGCGCCATAAACTGGCTAATAGGACTGGGATTTGGCGCTATAAAAATTATACTTTCATTATTATTTATTATTTATATATATTTGACTTTCTCTCGACTTTCATAACAAGAATTGTAAAGATATCAAAGGTGAGACACGCCCCACAGGTAGAGACTATCCACCTACCGTGCAAACATTTGGATCCGGCGAAGTTATCTTGGCAACCGCTTGGACTGCACACACCTGTGGTGGCGTTGCAATATTTCTGACATTTGCCACAGACCTTGTCGCAGTTGTCTCCGTATCGTCCTGCTACACACACTGCCGAGAGAAGGAAACATAAACATAAAAAAAACCGAACCAATCATCCATAAAAAGCCACGAAACCTCCGCCAAGTGAGCCTGTACAATGAGCATCTCTCTCTCACACGCACACATAGATTAGAGGAAACCAGAGTCATCGGAGAAAAGGATCCGTCAGGCCTGTCAACAGGTGTGAAATGCAGATGGAGGGAAGGAGAGATGCGTCAGAGCCGGGATACGAACCTCATACCTCGGAATCTCATTGCCGTAATCACCAACCGCCAGTGCTTATGATCTTTAGTTACTTTGCAATTATTTAATGTAAATATTACATGCATATATATTATATGACAAATATACTCGTGGCTACGTTTCTTATAATGCACCCAGAAGTAGTACTTACTTTCCTGGCAGTGGGCCCCTTGATACCCTCCGAGGCAGCCATGCTTACACTTGCCACTCCCCTCGTCGCAATCTTCCATGAAGCAACGTCCACACTTTGACGTGCAGTCTTTCCCCCAGTATTCCGGTTTGCATGCTGAGGTCAGAGTTCAGAAATAAATGTGGTCAGACAGCATCGATAGTCAGTTAATTAATTAGTGCCAAATCATGGCAGACCTATGACTGCGGTAAATAAAAATAGACTCACCCATGTCGCACCCCAAACCTGTTTACTCCTCTAAACAAATTAGTCACATGCACACAATTTTTTATGTAAACTCAGGATTTGAGTGCCGGTATATATACATATCGATACACTCAAAGCACAAAACCCACAGCCTGAAGTCATTCTTAACTAGGCAAAGAGCCGAAGCATCAAACCACTAAAGCATCGCTAAATCAAAGATCACAAGGTGGTCGACATGAGGTTAGGAAGGACCTTTTTTCTCCTAAGGGTAAACATTACATTTTGCGGGTAGGTGGAGATCATTGAGACCTACCCTGCTCGCACTTCTGGCCCGAAAAACCCGGTATACATCTAACGCACTGTCCCGTCTTCTTGTCACACATGGCTCCTCCTCCCTCGCACTTTCCGCACGGCTGAATGCAGTTTTCACCGTAAAACCCATCCGTGCATTCTGTGCAAAAGACAGAAAGAAAGAGAGAAAGAGTATTATATTCAGGACCGCTGACAGCCAGCACGGGTTTCGGGATCACATTATCTTGCCTTAATTATTAATTGTAATCGTTTATTATTTCTCCAGAATATAATATTATGCTTACAATTTATAAAATTTTATTGCATGATTTCACAAGAAGGGAACAAGTGGTGGGTGGTCAGTACCATTGACAAGAGGATTTGTTTTCATGCAAACAACCGGAGTCAGGGTACCTGTGTAACAGCTCTTGCCAGAGAAGCCTGCAGGACAACCAGATGTCTTACACTCTCCTGTTATGTGATCGCATTTCTCGTTGGGATCCTTGCAGTGGCATTTTCTGGAACATTGTGGACCCCACAGACCTGGGTCGCACTCTGGACAAAGTCAAGTGGGATAGTCAGTGGTGTGCATAGAATGTAGTGTATAATACAATAATATATTATATCTATGGCATGACTACAGTGTCTAACCTGCTGTATGATGCACGAGAACTTGTCCTGTCCAAGGTTACTATGCTTCTCAAATTTATGTTATTGTCTTCGTAGTTTTTATGTTTATCTCCATTTTACATCAAAAATCATGCTGTTACAATATGGTATTTGTATATGACAGCGTGTGATTATCTGACGCGAAACAGTTGCATAAAAAGGTTGTATCGATACACAGAAGTGATCATGTGGTAATTAATATACAAATTCTGCTTCTCTGGCTTATCAAGACACTCGCTTTTACATCACATCAGACCCACCCATATCCCCCTCCCAAAACACATACCAATCGTGGGCATCCGCACCACTGTCAACACACACACACACACGCATACATACACACACGCGCCCGTACATGCGCACACAAACACTAATATTTAACAGACTCAATGGATATAGACTTTGTCTTCTTTCTGTTTATTAACTGTTAGTTTGAGGTCCTCAAGTCGTTTAAAAAAGTTTGCTCCGTTGTCGTTTTTTAACCCTGATTTCTTTTTGTCTGACCCATGATCACCTCTCTAGCTAAGATTTTTCCACCCACTGAGTGGAGCATGGCCTATGCCCCCGGTTTTCAAACTCTTCCAGACGAGTACCCCATTCAAAATTGGAATTGACCGAGTACCACCTCCCAAACCTACCCCTATGAACATATATGCTAGTCTGTATAATCCTTATAATATATATATATGACCACGAGATTTTTAGTTATTGTGCAGCCAATGTTAATATGATAATCTCCATATATTTGTGGTCGCGTGCCACCCCTTCGTGTACCTGTAGTGGTATCACAGATTGAAAACCGGGGACCTCTGACCTACCTTTCTTGCACAGAACGCCTTCCCACCCATTGTCGCAGTCACCTTTGCACGTGCCATTGACGGGGTCGCAGGTATCTTGCATGCAGTTGCCACACGTTTGGACACAGTCCTGGCCATACGTGCCCGGCTTACAAGCTAAAGTCAGTATTAACAAGTGTGAAACACTGATAGGAAATTCACGAAGTTTTGTGTCATTTTCTATTTTACATATATAAATATATGCTTATGTGTATATATATGCATATATATATATATGAATATGAAGTACAGACAGCAGAATGATTTCTTTAAAGATATTTCTTCAAAGATAATTATGTGTGAGTTTATCACTAAGGTAAATGTAAATTTTGCATGAAGGTAAGAAAAGCAAACACGTGTTTACCTTATATGTACATTTATATGCACTTGAGCATGTGTATGAACACAATCGTTCGTGTTGTTGGAATCTAGTATAGAAATTGTTTCTATTTTATTAAGGTAAACGGAATACTCGTAACTGGCGTAACATAAGCTTCCAACTGTATATCGAACACGAGCTTGTGGAGATGGAAACTTGTAAGAAAAGCTCCATCATCATCATCATGGGGACTAATAGAAAGTAGTCTAAAATCTGAGAGAAATGCGTTTGTGCAAAAAGAGCTAGCCCTTGTCCAACTGCCGAAATGTTGTAACAATATGTATTTCCCTCTCTTAACTTTGCAAAGTGCCGAAGTGTTTCTAAAGCATCTTTAATGGCAGTGCGCAGAAATGTTAAGGAAAGTCACGTGACTGACTTTTGTTACAGTAGATGTCAAGCGGATCGAAGCCAGCCTCGCACCCAGATGTGCACTGTCCCGTGACTGGTTCACACACCTCTGACCGGTCCTTACAGCGGCACTTGAACTTACAGTTCGGACCGTGAGTGAAGGCCAGGCACGCTGGGGAGACAGATTAACGGTACCATTGCTGGATCAACATTTGTTTTCCCCCAGACGCATGCAACATTTAAAAAATGGAGCTGAAATGTCTTGAGAGGTTATTGATGAAGCCACAAATTAGCCACATAACCCGAGCAGTAAGACATTATCAAAATCACATTGAGAAAACAATTTATTTCAGAGGAATTCATCAAAAACTGACTCAAACTGATTCAGGAGGAATTAAAAGAGTTTTTTCAAAATGCAATAATGCTGGCTTTGGGTGGGCATTGAGCTATATACAATTGCTTATTATTACCGACCATAACAACAGCGGTGATGATGAACAGGAATGACGGTGATAAGAGCAGCAAGAACTCACGTGTATGGCAGTCGAGCTCTGTGAACCCTTTGGCACACCCCGATATTTTGCATTCTCCAGTCGCCTTGTTACAGACCTCAAACGGATCCAGACAACGGCAATTTTTCTGACATTCCAAGCCAAAGCTTAAGTCATGGCATTCTGCAGGCAACGAGGAGAGAAACAAAGAGAGAGAGAGAGAGAGGTTGTTATCATGTCATGAAAGACATAAGGAACAAAGAGACCGATCTTCACCAAAGGATGAAGACAAAGGAGAAGAAACTGATTGCCGCGTAAACAAACACATCAACAATAAATGAGCAAGGCGCATAATCACCACTCTCGTTTAGCAGGCTAACACCGGGGGAAGGCAGAACAAAGAAGTCATTAAAAGCACTTTACTGTTATTGTTCCATTTTCTCTCTCAAGATAATTGCACAATGAATCCCATGCCAGTAGCTCCGGTACGATCGCCATTACTATTAAAGCTCACAAGCTTTTTATTTCTACTTGGCTTGATAAATTTGTGCATTTAAAACAATTTCGATGGGTAACTCGCTTTCCTGGCTTGTCTTTGAAAAGACATTTTTATCCTATTATTTATGCGTGCGTGCGTGTGCGTGTATACAAATGGAGATATTAGTCTGAAGGACTTTGGCCGTAGCTTTTCCCTTGTGTATATAGAGAGAAGGTGGGGGGGAGAGAGAGAGAGAAAGAGATAAAATGGACATTGTAAGCATTTGTCCTAGACTTGAGATATGCTACCCTCCTCAGCATGGTAGTGATGGGGGACGTCATATCTAAAACAAAAACCAACCAACCAGCCAACCAACCAACCAACCAACCAACCAACCAACCAACCAACCAACCAACCAACCAACCAACCAACCAACCAACCAACCAACCAACAAACAAACAAACAAGCAAGCAAACAAACAAACAAAGGAAACTAGAAAGTGAGGTCCTGACATTGTTTCCATCACTATCTCAGGGATATACAAAGACTTTTCACTGGACCAACCCTCATACCCGTTTGGCAGTCCACGTGGGTGAATCCTGGGGCGCAGCCCGACACCGGACACTCTCCTGTCACCGGCTGGCACACCTCATCTTTTCGTCGACAGTTACATCTGTCTGTGCACAGCGGTCCGAACGTGCCTAGTTCGCAAACTGCAAGGGAACACGGGATTAAAAAGAACAACATTAGAATGTCCTGGCTTCGAGTGGATACACTGAGATGAAGTGTGACTGTCCTTTAAAGGATGTGACCGACTGGGTATTTAGTCAAAACAGATGGAGGGTAATGCCTAATAGAAGTGTTCATACTACCTACATCTTTCTTTTTCGCGGATACATGCACATCAATGAGTGTCTTCTTTATTTTTAAGTGTTGTTCACTTAGCTTCTTGGCTGCTATCAAATGACCTATGGTATATGAACAGCAAACATATATATGCAAACACACACGAACTGTCTATGATACCGAAACATGGCCGTTTAACTAGGTACAACTCTGTGTGCTAACTCACTAAAAAGGCCGGGTATATATTCTGATTCATCTTGTACTTCCACGCCAGGGCCAGCTGAAAGAAAAGAAACATTAAGGTCAAACTTAGATGACATATTCAGGTATAGACTCATTCGCATCCTTGTGCTCGGTGACGACGATAAGCATGATGGTGACAATGGTAATGATAATGATGGCAATGATAATAACTTTGATGGCAATGATGATGATGATGATGACGATGATGATAACGGTGATAACGATTAAAAGAAACCTTCTCAGTGTTGAGAAAGCGGCGACAAACTGCCTTTAGAAAGTCGGCTCGCATTCATAGCCACTAAATAACACAAATATTTTTCTAATCTGTCAATCACAAATTTCTTTTTCCACGCCTCGTGAGTGTTGCCATTGTTTGGCCACGAGGACGATAATCAAGAGAAAGAAAAGAGCGATGACTCACGAGTCTGGCAGGAGGAGCCGGAGAATCCTTGCGCACAACCTTTTGTGCACTTGCCAGTGACAAAGTCGCAGTACTCGAACGCATCCGAGCATCGGCATTCAGACTCACAGTTCTGACCGAAGAACGTTGGTTCACACTCTTCCAACAGATGGCATACAAAAAAATGTTAAATTAGTGAGTCAAGTTTTAAAACTGGACCTTGAAGTCGCCTGCGTACCCAGCTATGTACCCAGCTGCTAACATATTATCTAAGTAGAAAGTTCTGAATATACTTACTTTTGAGGCAGTTGAGACCTTCGTAACCAGGGCGACAACCAGTTTTGCAGGAGCCATCTGTCTGATAGCACTGCTCTTTATGGTCCACACAGTTGCAGGGCAAGGTACAGTTAGGCCCCCAGAAGCCTACGCTGCATTTAGCTGTGTGAACATGTTACAAGATGGGCACTTACTCCAGCCATCGAGTACAAAGGACACTCCAGGACATTATCGCCCTTACCTTAGTGAAAGTTCTTTGCAAGACTATGGCGATGCATGTCACTTAGACTAAAACTAGATTGTCATATATCTGGCTCTGCGGCTATATTTTTATCATCTAAAAAGAGCAGACTAAGGAAAATAATATCTCCAAATTTCCATTAATACATAATTTTGGGTCCATTTTGTAGTGGTGCATCATTTCGGACCAAGTTCCATTGTTGTTTACCGTTGTCGCGCTAAGTGATACTGGGTTACAGGTCAGTGGATTGGCATATAGGGTTGATGGCCAAGTTTATTGACAAATTATTTTATTACGTTTGTTTTCGATTGTATAAAATATCCCAAATAAGTCTACTAGTCAGTCCTCATTGCTAGGGCAGTGTCCATCTATGAAATCCCATTCTTTCAGCAGCTGGCTTTCATTTCATCTAATGTGAGAAGAGAGAAACATTCGCAGACGGAAAACAGCAGGAAGAATAATAAGAGGAATAGCACAATTAGAGAAATCGTCATCTGATTGCTTGCTTACATTCCACGAGTTGCACAACTGTTTCTGTTTGAACGACCACTTCATCAACCGGCGCGGATGGAAGATGTATTTCTCCTGCGTGTCGGATTCTTGTTATTAGTGATACAGGACAACAGCCATCAAGAGGCACGAAAATGTAGATAATCGTATCTTGAGTTGTTAATCTTTTACTATTTAGATCACTTTGTACAGTTCTACTCATAACCATCGACTTTACATCTAGGCATCGCGCTACACCTTCTCTACACGAGGAAAGAAAGATGCAAATGAGAAGAGAAAACGGAAGAAAAAAAGTGGCTATCGAGGTCAACCCTACCCGACGGACATTTTTCACCGTTGGGACACGGCAGGCATTGGCCAGTGATGGAGTCACAGAACTGATTCCTGTTGCATTGTGGGCATTGCCGCACGCAGTTATCTCCCCATGAGCCTTGTGGGCACACTGCAACAATTGTTTGATCACAGCATTGATCTTCATTGATCACCATCGATCCAAACGGTTCCTCAGTACCACTCTCCTCTCCCACACACACATAAATAAAGTAGAGCTCTAAAACTCGTCTTTTTCACAGTGTTCGAAACGATTTTAAAATTTGTCTACTACTTTTCTCAACAGGAAGATTCCTTTTAAACCACGTGATGCCTCGAGGAATAGGTAAGCGCAGGTAAGAAAGCAGTGGTGGCTTGCATAATATGTTGTTTAAAAAAAACCTACAAAAAACTCCACGCTCACACTCAATAAAAGGGTAAATGAAATAGAAAAAAAAATCGCAGGGAAGAGAAATAATCAGAAAAATGAAATAAGGAAAGAAAGAACAGAAAAAGAAAACTGAGAAGGAAAGATGAAAGAGGTAGGAAGAGGCTGTATCTGGCAAAAAGATTTTTACAACATTTTTGTTGCTTATGTACTAGTTTGTACTGGAAATGTGGATGGTAATTCTAAATTTTAGTTTCATTAGAAATTTCTGGTGTAATGATGTAAAGCTTTCTTTATTGCTACATGTGTTTGTGTGGACATTTCTTTTCTCTTTATATATATAAAACCTTCTACTTCTTCCCTTCAAAATTTCTGTTCTACCGCTACTCTTGTCTCTTGTACGGACTTAAAAATTAAAGGTGTGTTTGATGCTAGTTTATGTGAACTGTAATATACTGAATAAAAAAATTCAAATTCACAAAAAAGCATCCATGCATGAATTTATGCACTCCTGCTAGTATGTCAACACACATGCACTCAGGCATGTACACACGTACACAGTGATTTAAATATCAAATAACATGCATTGTTTACAAATGACCGCCTACTTTTGTTTGCATGGTTTACTGACCTAGAACCTGAACTTCACAAAGGTACATTTCCTGACTGTTGCGGTCGTCGACATCGATGGCGACCTCTTGTGCGTACACACTCCTGCCGGACTTGCACTGGAGCCTGTGCACGTCTTTGATGTCTTGTTTTTTGATTGAAGCACACAATTTGTTGTCTAAAGTGATGGATATGCTTCGAAGGCCATATCGCATCGCTCCTTAGAGAAAACAACGGAATTTGAACAGTTGTGATTGAGAATAGTTTCTCTTTACCTAACTGCTGCTGACGGAAAAACAAATTAGTTTCATGCTTACACCGTATGTGTACAAAGAAGGACATAGTGTATTGAGCACAGGTGTTAGTCCTGGTTAATTACAGCTTATGAAGGTGCACTCATGAAAAACTTTCACCTAAGTGCATGCATGGACATACACACACCCTGACAAACTCACGAACACGTACACACGCACGCTAACACGCCGAAAGAAAAAACAAAATAGCTAAAGGAAGAATAAAGCAAAATCAACACACACAACATAAAAAAAATTACAAAATAAGAACAAGAACAAAACCAACAACATAAAAACATCAAAAGTAAACAAAACATTAATTAAAAGCAATAGCAGAAAAAAACAATAGAAACATCTCAGAAAGAACAAAGAAAAAAGGACAAAACCAACGACACACTAAAGCATCAAGAAGTGAAAAAAGCAAAAACAAAACCAACGGGAACATTCAGCACAACATCACCACAAAAAAAAAGAAAAAGCAACAAAAGTCAAAACATAAGAAACAAAAAAAAAACTGCAGCAAAGCTATTAAAACATCAAGCAAAATATCAAATAAGGCCAAGAATGAAAACATAAACATCAAGCTAAGTATTCCCCAAAACGAAAAACATAAAAAGTTAAAAACATTCTCCAATTAAAATCCCCTAAAGAAAACAGCAAAGAAGCAAACACAAAAAAATTAAAAAATTAGAATAAGAACGGTAAGAAAAAGAAGAAAATAACATATATTAATATAGTTTGTACTCAGAAATCTTGTACAGAAGTTCATTGTTTTCTTTGAAAATTTCTGACAATTTTGTTTAGGGTCTTGACCAACAGCTTCGTTCCTAGCATATTCTTGAAATCAACAGAAAACTTAAAAAAATTCTTTAAATCATTCTCCATTAGATATTTTTTCATTAAGGAAAAGTGCTTACTGTTCCTAGGAGAAACTATAATTATCTCTTTGATTAGATATTTCTTTGGCAGTGTCAGCTGCCACCGCAGTTCATGTGGCTTCTCTGGTTGCCTTTTCATGAACAGACAACTTAAAGAATCGTCCCTGAAGGTGCTGCCATCCACTTCCTTTCTCCTCCCGTACTCCACGATACCCGCATAGTTGGTTATTTGGTGCGGCGCCACGTTGGCTGCAAGCAAACAGTTTCCCGCTCGTTAATTAATCACAACAACGAGACCTGAATTATTTATCTGCTCACCTTTTCCTACATTGTTAACACTCCTGTGATTCCACTCACCTGGAGCCGTAGTCATGGAGCGAGGGTAAGACTAACCTTGGAGTAAAATCAGGAAATTAAAGGGCTAGCGTTGAGTTTCCGTAAATATAAAGGTAGTCCAGATATACCAGTGTTACTGCTTCTGTTTCTTGACTACTGCCCCAGGGGTAGAGTAACTCACAATTTTTGCTGTTTTAAAACTACAGAGGTAAATCGTTTGACTTTCATGTCCCTACCTTGGACTCACTCTTTCACTCTGAAAAGCCGTTTTTTTATACACCACCACCTCTTCCAAAAGACCTGCAGCTTCGGATGGGACTCACCGCTCAAGCAGTGTGTTCCTCCCCAACCCGCTTGGCAGCCACCGATGCATCTTCCTGTCTCTGGTTCGCACTCTGACCTACCTCGGGCGCAGAAACCACACCTCTGATTGCAGTTCGTGCCAAACAACCCTGGTCTGCAGCCTTGTCCTACATCACACACATGCAAATGTACCACGTATGCACGTACTTCTAAACACTTATTGCTGACGTGTCTGTAGCTATGTCGCGTTCATACTGTCCCACTCTTTATTTTCTTTTCTTCCGATTATTTACAAAACAAACCCAGACTGCATGGAAACTCGAAAAAAAAGTTGTGTCACTTTATGCGGGTTTTGGTGAAGAAGTTCGAGACCTTACCGAAGATGGCGACCTCGCAAATGCTGAGCTCAGGTGGATCCTTGGCCTTGCTGCTCTCCTGCGATGGTATGGAGATGACAATATTCGTTCCACGCACTTCGCTCGTGCACTTGATCTGCTCCACACGCTTAGGATCCGTGGACATGTCAGATCGACGAAAACAGAGCTTGTCATCCACAAGTACGTCGTACGCTCTGTACTGGCTCAGACCTGTCAACGTAAACTTCACGTAAAAATTCTTTCGCCTGTTCATGGGCATTTCCCAGTCCTCGCGTTCAACATTTTGGGACTAACAAGCAGCATGTCGGATGATATTCCCTTCCACAAATAATCAAGAATCTGCTAAACTCATTAGCGAGCATCTTAGCCAAGCAGAAGTCGATGCATGCGAGGTTGGCTGTGTGGATTTTATTACTTACTGCTGTATCTGAACATGATCTGCAGTTCATCTATAAGGTACTCGTGTTTCAGGGTTATCGACCAGAATGGAGCCGTCTTCTGGTCGGGTGGCTTGGCGGTGGTGGCGCAGAGGGACGGCAAGACTGACCAGACGCCATCAATGGCCAGGTCAGAGGTCAGCAGCGCCCCTTTGTACAGCTTAGTCCCCAGCTGAGTGATGGTACTCGGTCTCCGAGCAACGTTAACTGAGACACGAACAGCGTTTTGAGGTTTGTGAAATAAATGTATGTGGTGGCAGGGTGGAATATAAAAATATGCAAATTAGAAGATCTTAGTAATAAGAAGGAAGAAATAGTCTTTGTGGTGGAGGAGGGAAGACGAATTAAGCAAGTGTGTCAGCTTCGAATGACCGCCAGGTAGGGATTTATTTCCCTTTCTGAACGAAAACCAGATTAATATTCAGGTGGCGCTGTCAACCGCTCACAACGTGCAACTGATGCTGTCTACTGCTTGTGACTAGTGCTGTCTACACAGTCAGCATCGTAGACTGTGTGTGTGGTGCTGTCTACATCCTGTGTGTGATGCTGTCTACATTGTGTGCACGATATGTCTACAGGAGGGTATGATGCTGTCTACACGCGGAAGGTGTCTAGAGTGTAAGTGTGACTTAGTCTACACTGTAAGCATGCTGCTGTCCGTGCTGTTGCCATTACATCGTAATGAAGAAGACCAGACGATGTCCAGCCAGAAAAGCAGCGCGATGAGTCTGTCAGTGGCCATCCTCCCGCGCTGACTTCTGTCTGCAGCAAGGGGCGATCAGAGATTAGTATCGAACATTTGTTTTCGACAACACAACAAACAACGACAATGACGATGTTAATGCAGATACTGCTGACAATGCCGATGATGATTGTAGCTGGACTAGGAAACCAAAACAAAACTGAAAAAGAATAAAGAAACTTCTAGAATAGAATGATCACAGTGAAAAAGAAAACACCGAAACATATAAGGGTTTGTGAGTGAGAGAGTGAAAAAATGAATAAGTCAGAGAGAAGCAAAAGTTGTCCAGAAAAGAATTGTGACCTAATAACCGACTCAATGCTTGCAATGAGAAGCACAAACTGTGGTAGACAATTACTGTCTAAACTGTAAACCAGTAGACACAAGTTTGACATCACTGAAATCTGTAACTGACGGTTCCACCCCTATTTATTACACCCTATTGTGTTTTATATCAATAAAGCTTTGTAACTTCAAAAAAAAAAGCTGATGGTTCCACATTTCATACAACTATTACTTACAAAGTAGCTTACTGAGTCACTTATCATGAAATCATGAAAACTCAAAGCGTTTCTATCGTATGTGAAAATGGCGGATATTGTGAACAGTAACTGAAGAGAATTTTATAAAAACCTTATAATACTGGGGCATAACACTATCATAACATGATAAAGTAAATACATTTTATAATTTAATATTTAATTCATTGAAAATACTTCTCATGGCATTTATCAATCCTAAGTGTAGCACATCTGTTTTTTCAGCTATTCCCTTTCTGAGAAACAATGAGATAAGACTCAGCATCTAGAACTGTGACGTGCTGGTGGCTTTGTTGTTTTTTTCATTATCTAAACATTAAAAAGTCATGAAGTCAACAAAGTGTACACTAGATGTTTGCTGTACATTTCTTTAATTTGATTATTTTTCTCAACGAAAGCGGGATCTTACCTTTGCTGGACAGAGTCGCTACACTGACAAAGAAATTATCAATCGTCTGATTAGTGATGAAAGCAAAGTTATCGTTATCGCGGGTGTGACGACTGATTTCTGAGGTTGCCGGCTAATTTTAGCAAACAAGGGAAGTGATTGTCAAACGCTTCACTTCCACGACTCACTTTCATTTGCAATTGAAGATTTATTAATCCTGTAAAAAAAGGAGACAATTCCTAAAATAAAGTATTTGATGAAATGTAAATCATGATACTCGTGTTAATAAGTGTGAATTTGTAATCACAAACTTGTAGAAAGGTCGACAGCATAGAATAAAAGAGAGAAAAGAAGAGGAAGTTTCGATGTGTTTTAATTCTGGTTTTTGCTGGTGAAGAAGAAAAAGAGTAAACAGCTAGTGAATGTATTTTTATGCAGATATCTCAAAGAAATTGAGAAGCAGTAAAATAAAGACGAGGAAAATTCTTTTTTTTAACGAGAAGATAAAAATAGATGAATGGAAGAAGAAGAATGAATGTCACGCAATCGTCACTTTTGAAAAAAAAAGTCAGAAGCAATCAAACACCATATTTGGTTTAATTGTGTATGTAAACATTTAAATTAGTGACATATCACAAAGTGAAAGACAAATTAAGCAAATCAAGGCCAGAGACAGGCCCCAGTTACAGACATGTTGATAAGGGGTGGTGCTAGCATCACTGTCGAGCAGCGGAAATGTAAGACTATTTCGACCAGCACTGTTGCCATGGAGATGCGTTGTCAACAACACGTGACTCCAGAGCAAAGCTTTTCCCGGAAAACATATTTAGTGATGCTGACGGTGAGTGAATACCAAGAACAAAGGAACACTGTTGACTATACTCTTCGTCTCAGGTAACAACCGGCCTAAACATCGAAGGAAATATCTTTTGCCAGTAAAACACTAGCCACATAAAATAAACATGATTTAAACTTAAAATGTAAGGGCTTCTAGCTCCTCTCGTCCTATCCCAGTTAAGATAAAATAAACTCCCCACTTATCCCCTCCCTCAAAAAAACAACAACAAAAAAACAAAAACAAAAAACAACCAAAAAACCCAAATAAACCCCCAAAAAACAACAAAAGAACAAAAACAAAAACAAAACAAACCCAAAACAACCAAAATAAAAACATAACAAAGACACAGCTAGACAACAAAAAATCACAGATTTGTTCTAATGGACTGAAACAAATCTTTCACTGTAGTCTTTGCTTAAACTGAGCTGAAGATGGGAACAATGACACCCACCTTGGCATTCATAATAATCCTTGAAGCAGAATACAATGCATCCAGCCAAATGATTTTGTCAACAAAGAAAGGAAAAATAAAAAAAATTTAAAAATATGGACAGCTTTCTCAACCTTCATATTCTCTCTAAAGGCTGCATGGCCCTCAGAGATGTACCCATCAACATGATTGAACTACTTTGTAGTCTGAGAAGGACTGGAATTTTTTATGTGCTACATGTGCTAGCCAAATGAAGGCGCATATAAACTAAAGTATTAAAAAAAATCTGATTAGACCAGACCAAAGTGTTGTGCTAGAAAACTTTCTCATAAAGATATGGTCAGTGACAGGGCCGAAACATAACTCTCCAAACACACAAAAATCTGGGACTGAGATTAAAATGCTGTCATAAAGAATGATGCATCTGGGAAATTGAAGGCGGATAGGGAGAAGTGATTCAGAGCCCTTAGGGTTTAAGAAGGAAGAAAATGTGTTTTGTTATGTTTGCTCTGGGACAAGCATTGACTGAAAAATGAGTTTTCTGGAGGCTGAAAGTAAAAAGCGCACAACCTCTGCATCGCACATCACACATCAGATTTGATGTGAACAAACTTCTGCAACAATGTAGAGATACTGAGCTTAGGTATACAGAAAGCTGGACAATTGTACATTAGGCAGAAGACCATGGAACATTTGAAAATGGAGACATATAACGAGGAACAAGAGAGGGATGGCGGTGAAGAGAAGATTTTTCTCCATCATCTTTCTGAAAAAAATATACAACCAATACAAAATTCGCACGGGATCAGTGAGTACAATCTCATCACAGTGACATCATGAGAACAAACACTTGATTACTACTATAACCGTTTCAACACAGGCTACTTTGTGGCTGCGTTGATTACCAACAATCATAGTCATCATCAAAGTTGACCTATCCTCAAAAGAAAAGAAAGATGTGAAATTACGAGAAACACGATGCTTGTCATCAAAGAAGGACAATTAATATGAAAGATTTGTTATGGTTTATGCAATGACAAGAGGTTTCAATTCGAGAGGCCATATTTATTTATGAGACAGTCTTCACAAACATTAACTCTCTTCCATTCGTATCTCTAGCCTTTGAGACAAAGGAAGGAGCCCCGCGTTCTAGAGAAAAATACCGAAAAAGTTAAGTGCAGGAGCATTCACATAATATAAGAAAATTAAAATGTTTTTTGATGAAAGACCTTGTTAGACTTCAATGTCGATATAATACAACACAACCAAGACAAACACAGTTTTTAAGAGATGTAATCTTTCTCCAGATTCTACATTGACAAAAACTTATTGAAATTAAAAATACAACCCAAATTTAGCTGGATCGTCAATAAATTATTTTCTTTTTTTTAATCAGTTTTAAGTAAGTAATGCTAGTTTGTTGGCTGCACTGATACGTTTGACTTGAGTAATTTTGCCAAAGTGTTCCAGAATTTCTATCCAGAATCTTTAATTCTTTCTTAAAACAGTAATGGGGGCTGTGAGGTTCTGGTGCTTGTCTGGAACTTTTTGGAGCATTTTAAATGAGAGAAACATCTCACATTAGCCTGAATTATATCAGTAGTTGCAGCAAGTTAACCAACACTTTGCCATCCTTAGGATGAGTTTCTCGTGGAGAGATGGACCAGCGAGTTGAAATAGCAGTTGAGTTCTGTATCAGCTTTATGGTTATTATTAAGGGGTGCGAATTTATGATCTATGGGCATCAGTAGCAAAAGACATACCGCTAATGATTGCTATGTTTCTTTCTCCTTCTATTTAAACTTTTCGAATATAATTCCATCATTAACTGTTATTGTTAAGTCCTCTACTTCTCTGACACGTCAGTTTATTCGGAAGCAATTTATCAATGATAAAGAAATATTTGAATTTGAGTAATAGTTACAATTAAAAAGTAAACAAAAAACAGTTTTCAAAGTTGTCTTTATTACGCTGGATTGAAGGAAGAGTCGATTTTGCTTCCATCTGTACTATATTACCCGTAAATTCGTAACGCCTGCTATATACGGGTATACTTCAGACCTTCTTAGATGTGCGCAAATCTGTGGGTAAATATTAGTAATTTACATTTAACGATAGACCTAGCATCCAGATCATATTAATCCATGTATTCTGCATCTTTTGTCTATATATTTATTTGGGAAGTGTGAGGTTTTGTTTGTTGTTTGTTGACCTTTTCTCTTGTTTACAGGACATTTTCCAGTCAAATAATTGTTTATTTGTTTTCGATTTGTCAACGTAAAACACAATAGAGTCATCTACTAATAAACACTGAAAGGCAGAACAATCTGAGAATGCGAGGTTCACTGGATTCAACTGTAAACAGGATGTGTATATCAAACCCTCATTTTACCTTTGACATTTGTAACGAAGACAGCAGTGAGCAGCAGGTGGATAAGCAAAAGTGCTTACATGTGTAATTCAGTCGAAATTTGAAATAAACAAACTCACAAAGGCCATAGTGTAAAATGACAAATTTTTTTAACGAGAAAAGTGAAAATTACAAAAAAGACTTTTTTTTAGCTTTCTATGCCACTGACACAAACGTATTTATCAAACATACAAACTTTTCATCGTGTTTCTGACAAAAAAATGGCCGAGAAAAGAGGACGAACATTATTTACAGGAACAAAGTGAACAGACTTTCTTATTAACTGACAAGAACAATGGAGTGTTGTACAAGAACATTTAAATTTGACGAGCAAGTCTCTGAGATGGCCAGTAATAAAACAGGGAAAACTGGATTTTGTACAATATTCGAGATGTAAACAGCAGGTTCAGTCTTATATAGGAATGCAACTTCTGAGATTGCCTGTCTGTTTGGGTTAAAATCTTGAGTTTTAAAACCACTGTGTGTGTAAATATATATATGTGTGTGTGGGTGTCGCAAAGTGACTGTAGGGTGGTTGTGGTGGTGGTAATGATGATCAGGATGACGATGATGATGATGGTGGTCTGGTTCCAAATAAAAACGTGTGGCAGTTCAGCATCTAGATATTCTCATGGTCTACGATGCAGGGCGTCCAGAACTTTTCTTTCCACAAAGACTTTCTCTCGTGATGTATATTTTTACACTAAAAAGGAAACTATGTAAAATTTGTTTGACATTCGAATCACTTTCTCAGACAGATGGACGTGCACATACCCATAAAGACAATATTAAATTCAACATAACAATCTCGTGCTGACATATTGACAAAAACGTCTATTTACGAGGCATATCACAGCATGTTTCATATAATCTTTACCGTAGCAAACATTACAAGTTAATGCAATATCAATACTCAGGACAATGAATGGCTGTCTCTAACAGTAAAACAGTATTCTTCCGGGCATCTGGAAATAAATAACAGATTAATCCCAAAAAACAAACCCCGGACTATCAGATGTACAGTCTACAACGCACGCAAGTTACCACATGGATGGAAATAAAAACAAGTCGATGAAATAGTCTCGGATCCGCCAGTCGGGATCCACCCGCCCCTGCGATAGCAGAGTAAACAAACAAACATGGATCCTGGTGTTGTGATTACGCAGACAGCGTCTAACAACGATTGTCTAATGTGGTCATCGGCAGCAGCTGTCAATGATAAGGGCCTTAGGACAAAATGAAAGTCTCCACATCACAGTCACAGTACAACAATCAACAATATGATCAAAGTCAACAATTGTCGGCTAGAGCTATGTACAGTGGTCAAGGTCTATTGCAAACAATGGTCGTTGAAAACATCAGCGAAATAAAACAAAGTCCATGAAAAAAAGTTCCCACTTTCACTGGTTTTAAATTAAAATGCACAAAAAACAAAACGTGTATGCTGTCAACTGACAAGCATTTCTCTATTTTAAGGGTGAGAATTGTTAAATAAGCCTAAATATTAACTCCAACAGAGCACAAAACTAAAAAAATATAATTCTTTACTGAATACTAAAGACAATCAAAAGCATTCGCGCACTCAGTAAAAAGAAAACTTTTTAAAATATCAATCCTAGTTAAAATTCGAGTGCTTACAATATTTGTGTTTTTGTGTTTTTTAATAATTTGTATCAAGTCTGTAAAATTGATATAATAGTAAAAGAAGCAAAGTGAGAGAACCACATATAAAAAAAGACAATTTCTTAATACTCTTTGAGCCCCCTTATTTACTTGTCATATTAAAATTGCTAAATTAAGCTTGGTTAGAAATATTTATATAGCCAGACCTTATTAAATTCTGATTTCATTCCTATTACATTTGTATTGTTTTAATCGTGACAAAATAGTGGATTTCTCGTCTTGTTTGTCATAAAAAAATTACTCGACATTGTAATTGTTTCATTAAAATTAGTGTTTCACTTCTGTTAAAGACTAATTTTTATTGTAGTTGAACACTGAATAGTTCCTTAATTGCTGATTGCGGACATCTTTGACGGGACTATCCATTCAGATACAACAGCCCGCTTTCTTATCCAGTGTGTAAATGAATTCTAGACTTAAAGACTTTTCTACCAGACACATTGGACAAATATTGCGACTATGTAACTTTTTAAACAGCATGAGCCTTACGAGGAGACTTTGTCAAACATATCTATATACTAGATCATCCATGTCCAATGATGAAAATCTTGGAGACCAACAGTGATTGCAATACACCAAGAACGATAACAGCGATCAGCTCAGATCTTTTGCAGTTGTCTTCTCAATGTTTTATAGACCAGTAGTGTCTCTAAGCAATTTAGGTTTTAAATTTCACATTTTTTACGATATTATTTCATCTTGTCAGCTATTTCCTTTTTACTAGCACATGTTCTTTAAACGCAAAGACGTAATTAGGAGACATTTTAAAAGGTAAATAAATAACATGCTTTACTAACAGATGATTGCAAATTACTGATAAAGTTCAGCTTTTTTAAAAGAAAAAAATTAGATGCTTAAAAATGTTACACCGGACATTTTGATCGTAAATCAGATGAAGATATTGGTTTAAAAGTTACACGTATTCCTACAAAACTTTTCGTTACATCCTCGCTGCAGCTGTACACAGTGATGAAGAAGCACGAAGACGATTGCAGCAAGATGTCCAGGGCATGAAAGGCCAGCGATAAGCGGCGTATAGAGGGATTCC
>SRHC01002517.1:58211-151535 GCA_004794325.1 Pomacea maculata
AAAAAAAAGTCGCAGAAGAGATAAGCCGACTATACCTGGAGAACATCCCTTGATGAACATCAGCCACAGAGCCTGAGAGTCAGACGAAGGAGACACTGCGCACTACTCACGGGTTACAGAGCAGTCACTCTCACTTCTCATCTCACGGTATCAAAAACACCGCAGTATGACATAAATATATATATGTGTATATATATCTATATATATTTACACAAAGTTTCTTAAATCTGGCCGTCACGTGACACACAGTGCAGGCCCTGCTACACACGTCGGAATGGCACAGCGTGCTACAAGAAGTGCGCAGGCGCAGCGTGGCCGCCATTTTGAGGGGGCAGACCGGAAGTTAGCGCCTGCTCAAGACGTGAGTGGTTGCATAGCGGTGAAGGACGTCACAAGACCCCATGGGACAAGGCGAGGTCGATGGCGGGTTCCTTCTCCCCCATCAGCCAGTATGTCGTCTGCTTGCCCTTTCCCTGCGAAAAGAAATAAACAAAAGCGGATATAAAATCGAAAATCTTACCGCAGTTTTCAAAATGCAAATGTTTGAAAGTTAAAGAATGATAGTGTACAGGTAAAGAAACCTATTCACACATTTGAATACCACTTTTTTTCTTTCCAGACTAGGAAAGTTGAATACTTTTGTCTTTTTTCCTCTTATTACAGAATTTTATGGTTAATAAAAAAAATTCATTGTTTTTTTTTTCTCTTGGGTCTTTCTCCCAGTTAGGGTAGTTTGATTTCTGAGGTTCTTAAATTAAAGTATCATAGCGGCCAGTCGCTCACTTGTTCTGTCGCCTACTTACTTTCATCTCTACTTCTCCGCGTAGCTCGTACACAAAACAGTTGAACTCATCCAGCACCTCCCGTGTTTGCTGACTCATGTGAATCTTTAGTGCTGCACATAGAATATCTAGTTTTAAACCCTGGAAAATGATTAGCACTTCAGCCGGACGACTGTCGCCCGTGCCCCATACTCCATACATACTGACAACGACGGACAGACGGAGAGAAGAGAGAAAGAAAACCTAGATAATTACATGACTGTCGCCAAGTTGATAGCGACACTCAGTGAATCGCGTTTCCAGGTCTCACAACAATTGAAATGTTAATAAATATTGTAATTAGAAGTATAATAATGATTATTAATAATTATAATAATGTTAAAGCTTGTATTCCCCAGAGGAGATCACTCACGCAGTCCATTGGACTCCATCCTCGACGACGTGTTGACAGTGTCTCCAAACAGACAGTACCGCGGCATTTTGAGTCCTACAACTCCAGCAACAACAGAGCCTGAGAAAAAGAACAATAGATGACACCGTGAAATCATCATCATCATCGTCATCATCATCATCAATAATAATCATAATCATCATCAAATATTTTTCACTAAAGGCTTATAAAATAAAAAAAATGGAGAAATTTATAAAAATCTCATGTCACGTGTGCAATGGATACTGTAGTGTAGATACAACTTTCACCTTTCACACATGCATTTTCTCACCCACACACACAGACAGAGGCATGGGCACTCAAGACCTACCTGTGTGAAGACCTATTCTCAGCTTCAGCTGCTCCTCAGGTCTGTGTCGGATCTTGAAGTTCTTGACCCCGGCCAGGAGTGCAAGGGACATGCGCGCTATTTCTCGAGCGTGCAGCTTACCGTTCTTGACCGGAAGTCCCGACACCACCATGTAAGCATCACCTATTGTCTCCACCTGGTCACGAGGCAGAGTCAGGGCAGTGAATGACGTGTCATGTGACCATCATTACTGAGGTCTCGATACTGTCTTTGTACGATCTCAAAGAAACATTCATTATTTTCTATCGTACACATTTCTCAATTTTAGTTGAAAAAAAATTCTAGAGACATTGCGTGAATTTCTTCGTTTTGTTGAAACTTTATTTTCACTTTCAGGTACAAAACTTTACAGGTTTAGTCATAGAAATCATATGTTCAAAAAAGTTTGTGTCTAAGTGAGAGACATAAAGTTTGAGAAAGCTGGTCAGAGCATATGAGATGGAGAGTGTGAGAGTACTATGGAGGTAGTAAGAGAAAAAAAGAGAGAGTGTGTGTAAGAAAGGCAGATAACATTAGGCTCAGACACAGAGGAGACTTACTTTATACACATCGAAGTTTTCAATGACAGAGTCAAACATCGTGTAGAGATCATTCAGAAGAGCGACAACCTGTAAAACATAAAATCGCAAGAATTAACACAAAATTCAATAACAAAATCAAGTGTGACACTAAACAATGACAAAATATTACACCATGTGCCCATTTTATTGTAATGTATTATTCAGAAGGACAATCATGTTGCAGTCAAAACACCGCCGACATGAGAAAGCACTAAATGCCAGAAATATCAGAGAAGAGTTTCAGATTAACATCTGACCAGTACTCGATGGGTAAAGCCACCACATTTTATCTCAGTCAGTCAAAACCCATCCCACACAGTAACCTTATCTTAAAATCCTCAGGAGAAAAATAATCGTAAAAAGACCCAAAACTTTGAAACGATTATTCCGCAACCAAGCATGAAAATGTATCTCCAAACCTACCGCGGTTAGGGAATTATTAAAACACGGAGAAATGACACGAAGCACGTGCGATCATTTCATCAGATTTGGGTCTGACATACAACGACTCTCGAGGGTACCCACGCCATTACCAGATACCCTGATTCTGTCTGCTGACCTGCATCGGGGTGCTCTCTGCAGACAGAGCAGTGAAGCCGCAGATGTCGGAGAAGTAGATGGTAACACTGTCGTATGTCTCGGCCATCACAGCCTGGCCCCGGATGAGCTGACTGGCCACGGACCTGCGTTACACCAATGAATATCAACAAAGAATTATACAAAGATACAAACAAACAAACATCCAGACACACTAAAAGAGAAAACAATCATGCAGACCGAAGTACACAGAGACAAAGAACCGATTATACAGAGACACAAACAAATAGACCAAGACGAAATAACATGTCTCCGAAGTTCAGGAGCCACATCTGGTGGTCAACGTGATGTAGAGAAAAAAATAAATTGTGTTTCATAACAAACTTCTAGGGTCAACAAGGTGAGAACAGAGTACGTGGGTGTCAATTTATTCCTGGCACCAAGAAGCTTTAGTGAACACGAAAATAGTCTAGAAAATTAATTGAGTAAGAGACAGGATGGCACACAACACACGTATCATCGAAGGATGGTCAACATCGTTTACTCCCGCAGAAATGTAATCAGAGGTAAATGTAGCTGGGAATACAGGGTGCGCAGATTAGAAAAAAAGTGAATAATGCATGGGTCTTGGATAAAAAATGTGAAAATAGCGGCAACGGGAAAAAGTGGAGAAAATTACTTCTGTAGGACCACTTCTTTTACTCCTCCTTCAATTATAATTACTGCGATTGTTGTTTCTTCTGATCATCATCAACATCAACATTAAATCTACCTTTAATACTATGACTAGTATAATAAATATTAATTGAAAAGGTCATTTGATACACAGACGAGAATTTTCTCCTCTTTTTTCTGAAACTCATTACAAAGCCTCAGACTATTGAACTAGAAACAAATCTTTGTTTTTTAGAGCACCAACTTTATGATTGGACTTGAATACCTCTTTGTTGGCAAAGTCCTCGTTAATGGAAAAGATGTTAATCAGGCCTACGTGTAGAGTAATGTGACAATAATAAAAATAATAAGCTCGTGTTTTGTCTAGCACATACGCTCGTCATGAGAGTGCTCTCAGCGCTTTAGACAAGAACAAGACAAGGACAGTATACGCAGAACGGATGTATAAACAGCAATATAAATAAAATTTGACTAATAAAAGACAAATACATGTATAGAGAACGGAGAGGGTTTTTAAGCTCAAAGTTTGAGAAATAGTAACTGTAATGAGTCAATAGTAAGTGTTAATGCCAGAAAGTACAAAAGGGACATCAATCAAAAGTTTCTTGAGTTAGAAAAGTTTGATTTCAGACACTAAGACGATGACAAGAACGGACATAAATATCAATTCACCACAACCTTTCGCTGAGTTAGAAATATTTGAGTGTGAGCTGTGTCAGAAAACAAGAGGCAAGAAGAGGCAAGAAGAGGCAGAGGAATCAATTGAGCACTGAGACTGGAGTTGGTGGTCCTACTTGGGCAACATGGAGTACAGCAAGTCCTCGGCCCTCTTCTTCTCTTCCAAGTAGTCTTGTGTTCGCTCGGCGACGAGGGCCTCCAGATTGTTAGCGTACTGCTCCATGCGGCTCAGCAGGTTGTCCAGAATGTTGCCTTTGTCGCCATCCCTATGGACGCCAAGAACATCATGCAGGTGATGTTGAAAAGTGTGTGTGTGCGTGTGTGGATGTGTGTGTTTGCAGGCGGCGGGACTGATGAGGATGATGATGAACAGGAGAAGAAGAACAAGAAATAGAGCAAGAACGAGTAACTAAATATCTCTTTAGAGAATTATCAAAAAAAAAACAAAAACAAAAAAAAAAACCAACCAAAGTTGATCTTCAGTATCAACACAGTTTCATTAGTAGGTCGAACTGGAGAAAAACTGAGTCAAAAGTCAAAACCTGTTGAGCTTCCTGATGGCAGATTTGAGAGCTGGAAAGTCTGGTCTGTCCACAGGGTCCTCCGCCCAGCACCTCCTAATCACAGCGGCCAGTTCATCGGAGGGACAGTCAAAGTCCTCGAGAGTCGGCCTCAAGTATGGCTTCATGCCCTTCTTGACCTTCTCGTAGATTTCTGTGGAAAGCACCGAGAAAGAAGGTATTATGGACAAGGGTAGGTCTACTTATCTTGGACCACGACTACAGGAATGGCCGTCAGATGAAAGGCTTAACATATACCATCGGGTTGATTTGTGGCTACAGTAGTTTTCATTATTATTAAAGCATCATTGGAGCATTCTATTGCGAAGAAAATGTAGTGGCAAAATCTCTAGCAGATAAGATTGAAATGAAAATAAACCGATTATAATCAAAGTATTACCTGTTACAACCTCTCCCCCCGAAAAAAGAAAAATCAGCAACATAATTTTTTCGGCAATCCTTCGCGCTTATGAAAAAAATGTTTCTAGAAACAAACTAGAACAAAGTAGAGTTCAGCAAAAATGCTATCCTTTGGGAGTTTTCTTTCTTCGGTAACTTTATTTCGATCATGACCACCGTAAACTTTAAAAATTATATTAAGATGCTTTTTGAAATGAGCATATGAGAGAGTTTTGATTCAAAGAAAATTAAAAAAAAAATTGATAAACTTGCATAACCCATTTTTATTCTTGGCATCGAGCTCGATGCTCTCAAACATAAATAAATAAACAAATAAATAAATAAAAGAACACCATGAGAAAAAGATAAAGGAGCACAGAGACAAACGACAAAACAAAGTGGAAGGATTAGTAGAGAAAGTAATTGAAAATTCTAAGAAACGCTACCTTGTGGTGATATCTCAACATTTGGTAAGTGAAAGACTCCGTTACGGTAGACAATCTCCTGACAGATGATACCGAAGCTGTACACATCAGCTTTAGCTGTGCCCTCTGGCGGCCGTGACGCCATGCGGAGCAGTTCCGGTGCACTCCATAGTTGTCCTGCATCAGACAGGGTTAGGGTTAGTTCAAAGTTCATCTGCTACATCACTTAAATACTTAAAGACACTTAGATACTACTGCATAAAGTAAGACTCTCAAGGATGTCAAGGACATGGTCTTTACGATTTGCATGATTATTAAAAATTGTAATGTAGATAAATTTATTCTCTTTAAAATCAGGACAAGCTTGATGGCGGTAAGTAGTTTATAGCACTGAGTTCTGCTTACAGTAACCTCTGCTTACTTTGGTACCAGGCGAAAGTCTCTTTCTCATGGTCGCCATCTGCTTGCCGCAGGTGATGCAGACCGAAGTCCGTGATCTTGACCACAAACCGGCTGTCAACCACACAGTTGGTACTTTTCAGGTTTCCATGGCTACGGATTTCGGTGCTGTGTAGGTAGGTCATGCCCTGAAGACAGTGAGCAAAACATTGAGTCTGACTACAGAAACTGTTCAAGAGATACAAATCCTTCCAATATGTGGGAGGAGGAAGTCATCTAACTTTATATCATGTACTCTTGCATATAAAATATGCAACAACACAACGCAGTTCAACATAAGGGCATAAGAAATAAACGCAGACTACAAACCAGGTATTTAAAGAAAAAATAGAGACAGAAATATTGAAAGTATAGTCTACACATTGAAGATATGGCCAGGCTTACCCTGACAATGTCCTGCATGATTGAGTAGCGAAACATCCAGTCCAGCTTGATCTCATCGTTCTCTAGCACGTCCTGAAACATGACACGTGACACAGATCGTCCTGAGAATTCCATACAAAATAGTTTCATACATACAGGATCTTAAAATATTAAGCGTTTCGAAGAAACACTAGGTCACAACAATAGTTATATAGCTGTAGAACTATAGAGCGTATAGTTACACAGGATGTAGTAGGACTGAAAACAGTCACACAGTCTACTCTAAAGGAAATAAAACCGAAAACTGTTGTCTTTCTCTGGGCCATTAGTTCTTACCCACTTAAAAATGGGTTTCTGAGTTGATCAGTCCTGGTGGCCATAGCACACACAAAGATGTTTGAGGGTTCGGATTAGTTTTCTCAGATTTTTTTGTCTATTTTCCTTAAAAATTCTGAGCTTGGTTTTAATTCACAAAACTGATGTGTTTAGTTGTAACAGTCGGCTTTTTTCCGCTATTCTGCTGGCAATAAAAGAAGACAGCTTAGAATAATGTCTGGGCTAAATTATGAAAGGGAAACATAAACTTTGTATGAATGGTACAGAAGGGGAAACATCCTATTCCGTCCAAAGCAAATGGGCTCCCCATAGCGTTTCTTCCAACACTCTGGTGGGCAAGTGTTATTGAAAAATAAAGGGGAGGTAATCGTTTGAAAACGAGGGGAGACAATTCAAAAGCCTATTAGGTCTGAGAAACCTCTCTGGTGCGCTCTTGAAGCGTCTGGGATCAAACTAATTCAAAACGAAGGGAAAGAAATAAAGTAAGGATAGAATCAGAAGAACAAACACGCAGAACGCGAGAAAAACTAACTTGCAGAGTGACAGACTGCAGAACTTAGTTCCAGTGTCGGGAGTGCATAGAATAGTGAGCTTCGTGTTTGATAAGCAAACTGAAGGACAAAATCACGAGAAGACATGCCAAAAGAAATCCTTATTCACCATTTACACACGGAAGGCATGCAATATCGCCAGTGTGTCTGTCTCGATCTTTTGATGATGCTCTTAGTGGAAACAAAAGACTGTAATGAAAGCGTGTTTTTCACGAGGGACTTAAGAGATTTCTATAAATATAAACAGCGAAAGAATAAATTACCTGAAGGCTCCCCTTGGGGCAGTATTCAGTGAGGATACACTGGTGTGGGGCGTCCGTGCATGCGCCAATAAAACGGACAATGTGGTCATTCTGAAGATCTTTAATCTGGAAAGTAAAGAAAGTAAACCATGCAAATTATCCCATCATCTGTCTACAAATCAAGAAGAGGACTACCACCCTCATCCTTTGCCTGTTATTAAAAAAACATAACAAACAACATGGACAACCACATCTTCATAGGTCATCTGACTTTCCAAAGAATGCCTCGTCAGGGTTTTTTATACAATTTTATAGTGTTTATGAAAATTAAAGGTATAAATAATTAAATTTTCACGTGTTCGTATGAAATGCGAGAGGAGTACAGGAGTATCACTGCCATCAGTTCTCCAAAACCGGCACAAAAATAGTAAACACATCAGAAAAAAAGTTCTTAAATTTGATTGCCCTTACCTTTTATTTGCAACAAATTGAATCCATTTAGTTTTCACTTTTGGTATTTTTATTAAAGAGTATCAAATGATTACTTACAGATAAAGAAAACATCGCATTACTAGAGTAAGACTAGACCTCTCATCAAAAGGAACTCAGAACAACAAAAGACCTGATGACATTTGTATCTCGCATGTAACAAAGCAGTTTACCGCCAGGCTTCCCCAGCTCGCGCGTGATGTTATTACACAAAACCTACCAGGGGATCTGTTTTCCCCAGACATTTTGCATACAAATTTACTGCACCATGGTACAGCAACTCTCATCCTCACTGTCTTCATCATCAAGCCACTCTCCAATGGCTCACAACTGTTCTGTGGAAACACTGCGATTGAAGAGAGAGACACGACAACAACACTCAAAGCGCACTCACCCTTTTTATTTCCAGCAAAAGTGGTTTGTGTATGGTAATGCTGCTTTTGGAAATTTTTTTGATGGCAACAATGGCACCCTGGAAGAAAAAGAAAGAGCTTTGCTAAAGGGAGAATATTCGTTTTTCATAAATATAACATTCATAAAATGTCCTTCTTGTTATTACGGTTGGATGGCATGCCGACAGGGAATGTATATAACTTTTGTTCTGGAGTGTGTGTGTGTGTGCCAATGAAGATGTTTGCATATTATGTCAGGACCAGTGGCAGAGAAAAAAAAACAAATAAAAAAACAAATAGACATTAAGCAGGGACGACTGTCTTGTCAAATTTACGAGTGCATCTAAGTGACAAGGAGAAAAAAGAGAAGAGAAAGGTAAATTTTATAGACAAACTCGCAACGTACGAATGAGCAAACAAATAAAGAAACAAGCAAAGAATGGAGGAGTCTTGATGACCAATCAATAGAGAGGAAAAAAATGATTAAAGGAAAGATGTAAGAAGGATTAAAAGAAAGAAAAGATTACATAATAACGTAAGAAAGAGAACAACGAACAAATTAGATAAAAATACTAACAGAAGAATTAAGAAAGAAAAGACTAAAATACAAATTAGGAAAGAAAAAACGTTTACAAATGAATTATGAAGAAAACACAACTATTAGGCTTAAAACACTGTATTTGTCGAGTATTTTTGCTGTTAAAAGCATAAAGTCAATAACATTTATGGAGGAAAACCTTAGAGAGGACACAAAATTAAAAAAAAATAATGTGCAATTTCCTTACAAAAAGGTAAAATGTGCCTGTGGTTATGAAAAAAATTGTTGGGCTGAAGATGAACTAGAACTAGAATTTCGGGACTTCCTTCAGGCAGCTGCCCTTTGCCAGAATGTTACAGAGGTTATTATTTACGCCTTGAGTGCCACAAGAATTCATTATGTCTTCACTTCTCTGTCAACTGCAATGACAATGGCCGCAGGCAAAGAAGGCTCTCCATCCATAAGGGAAAATTAGCGGTCTAAACATTTCGGAAAATTAGGGACTTGAAAGGTCACATGGAATACACATGCTCACAAACAGGCTTGCACACACACACACACAAGAGAAAGAAGAAGATATAAAATTAAAAAGACAAGAAGAAACCCACGCAAAATGGAGGGAGAGAAGGAAAGGAAAACAATTGCAAAAGAAAAATGAAAAACAAAAAGGAAAGAAAGATGAAGCGAAGACGAACAAAAAAAAAAGTTAATTAAAAACAATAAATAAGAAAGGAAAAAGTTCTTCAAAGGCTGCTTTAACTTGGTACCATCAAGCCATCCTAATCAAGAAATCAAAGGCGACCTGTGCTGTCTTCCGCGCAAATGTCTGCCATTCTTTGCTTTCTTAGGAACACACTAGTGTTTACATGCAAGAGTGTGAAGCAATGTAGGTTTGTCTTGAAAGGGAGAGAAGCGTGTGTGTGAGGGGAGGTGATTAACGGATGTTGAATTTTCATCGATGTGGGTACAGTCGTTGATGCAGCAGTCACAGTTGTTAAAGTAGGAACAACGGTCAACAAAATAGTAGAGGTAGTCGTTGTCTGAATGGTTTTCATAGGTTTTATGACTAACTTGAGGGCATTGGTTAGGTACTGATGCCATGAAGGTGATGTTTGGTAATATTGTGCTGTCTCTAACATTGTGTTTCCATATGTCGTCGATGTTAAAATAGTGCAGTGTCAACAAGCAATCGACATCCCAGGATAAGAAAAAAATAACCCCCACACAAAACAAACAAATAAAAAAGGAAGAGCACCTTGTAGTAGCCTGTTTTGGTAAAGAGTTGTCTGGTGCTGGCGTCGCTCAGATGGCAGGCGATGGTGTCTCCTGAACAGGAGCTGTTGTATGAACACCGCTGCAACCACAAAACAGACATCACCTGTGATCCTGTCATTGCAGATGTGTGAGGAATACAAACAACACCCAAGATAATACTGCAGACAGCCATATTTAAAGCAAGATACGGTTCAAAAAATTTTTAGTCAAGTATTTATGTTATATCACTGTTGTTTTGATTCCAGTTTTGGACGCTTGTGCCAAAAAATGTTGTTTTAATGTTTTGTTAAATGTTTATCCGTCACTAAGTACGCAACACTATTCAATATTATTTCTCCCGTAGATCTTTATGTTTGCATGTGTCCGTCTGCGTTTGTGTTCGCAAGAGGTGCGTGAGTATGTTTCGCGTAATACTTTTTTTTCTATATTTTGGAATAGTAAGATTATACCATTATTACATTCAGTATAAGCTTCATTTTTTTAGCTGTTAAATTTCCAGTATTTTTGAAGTATTCTTGTTGTCAGATTTGGGCGCAGCAAAATGTGTCTAGCGCGGCAGCGTACGAGCCCTTGGCGGTTCGATTCCCGTGAGACGCAGCAACATTTTTCTCTCTGTCAAACCTCAAACACTTCATTCCTTTATGGCCATAGGTTAACACGACTTCCTTTACCAAATTTTTACCTTCTGAAATTTGTGTTCACTCATTTGCAAATCAAAACTCCCACCGCAACTAATGAAGATGATAATGATGTTAATGATGATGATAACAATAATAGTAAAAGTTGTAGAACGCCATTGCTAAATAGCTCACTGCATTTTACAAAAATACACCAACACATACTAAAATCACAAACAGGATGACAACATTCTTCCTTTGTTTAAATTCAAGCACATGGGCTTGCTAGGACAGCCAAAAATAACATGGAGCAGCTGTGTCTTGCCTTCAGTTTCTGTTTTAACTCTAGCAATAATGGCATATTGACACCCACGCGTTGCTGAGAAATTGTTTCTTTTTTTATTTTGGTCTGACATGATAAGATTGGGAATGGACATCTTTGGAGAATATAAATGAGCAAATGCTGTGTGTTTGTGTGCTCAGATACTTTATCACTGTCACACAGGCAAGAAAGCAAACAGGTTACCCTAATCTAGGCGAAGAGATACACAGAGACACAAAACAACATCATCACACCCTCGCACGTGAAACACGTGATCAAAAAGTGAGTTACCCTGTTGAGGCTCATGCGGCTGCCCTGTCGCTCCAACCGTTTACTCTTCTCCGGGGAACCAAACAAAATGTCCTCCCACCTCACTCGCCAGTTCATTTCTGCCAGTTCAGCTTCCAGCTTGATGTGCCTGTAAGGAGTGAAGAACAAAAAAACAGACTTCTGCAATATAAAACCGTCAGGGATGACAGACACCGGGTGGATGCTGGCGTGGATGCTGTTAGTGTTGGGTAGTAGTTGAAGTATAGAAGTGTAGTTAATGCTGCGGGAAAATTTTAGTCTCAGTGATGAGAGTTTAATGATTATACAGGTATTCAGTGATGTGTTCACATGTTTTGCTTACAAGATGATGTTTTAATAATTACTTCTATTTTGAGCTCTGACATTAGAGATATTTTAGAGCTGAAGGTAAACCAGAAGTGGGTGGATGTTCTTAAAGCTGACAAGTATTCTTAGTACGTGTGACCGAAACATGTCTTATTATTCCCAACAAGTATACTTATTGTCCACATATATTCTTACTATGCACAGACTTGAATTAAAAATGTTTGATGTGAAGGTTTGGTCGTATTGCAACATTACAATCACTCGATCGTCGTGTATTAAACAGTTGTCTGAGTATTTATCCTTTGCTGGCACAACATCGGAAAGAAAAAGAAAGCCAAGAAGAGGAAGAAGACAACACAGAAAAAAGAGGAAAATGAAGAATAAAGAGATCAGGAAGGAATGTGAAGCTGAATATGTCCAGAAAATTGCACCCGAATGTCTACACACGCCAGGTGACTAAGAAGCTTGTGGTAGCTAACAAGTCTATTCATTCCATTCCATTTCTTCTGTGGCGGGTGAGCCGTTTGACATTTGGGTGGCTTTACCGCAAACACACAGCGAAAGTAAGTTCTTCAGCCTGGATAAAACAACTTTCTTTCCATACAGGTTGGTCTTCCTCAAACATGTTTTGAAATGGCGAACCTGTCTCTCACAGAGAACTATTTTTATTCTTCCATTTTGAATAAACACTACTTTTTAAAATTCGTTTTCCTATTTTTAAATTGTTCTTCTCGTTCTTCGTCTTTTTGATATTGCAGAATTTCTTTTGACTTCTTGTTTTTTCTCTCTTTATTGCTCGTGATCTTTCTGTCCTCATTTTTCTTGTTATTGCTGTTGAAGTTTCTTTTTCTTCTCTTCTTTTATTTGTTCATCTTTCTAACACGCAAGTTAACATACGAAAGAACAAAATACAACTTAAACACAATTTTACTTTCTTTACAAGTATTAAGTAATGATTGTAGTTGTGCGTTATTAACACAGCAAATAAACATGTTAGCACCGCAAAGAAGCAGGATGTGTAATAAACCACTGTAAGGTTGGACAAATCTCTTCCACATTATTTTTATTAGAGTAATTGAACATCTTTGTTTTTCCGAATTATTAATCATTATTTAAAGTAAAAACACATCGACTACGTTCTAAAAATAAACTGCCAAAGAAGTCACGAGACGCTTAACATTTTCGATTCACTACACAGCACCCCTCACCCAAAGGGTGGAATTTCTTCCCCAATTAGTTGTTTCCATCGAAACTGTTTAACTGAACCTCAATCAAAGCAGTAACTGTAGTTAGTATACTGACACTCACACGAATGAAACCGCTAACAGGGTCTAGATAACCACACAGAAAAAAAACGTAGAATTCAAATTTCGCAAACAATGTAATATTGTTTGTAATGTAATACACCCGTAGGTATAAATAGGTTTCCGTGTGCATACTGGTGGTAACATAATGCAGTAAATACTAAATATACAAAAATAAGTAGTGGAAGCCGCAAATGAGCCTCAATATTGCACAATTTAAAACGCACTAATATGTGCAAAAATATTATAAATAACTCAATATGACATTGCTGTTATAATATAGGATGCTATACAGATGCATCAGGTAACATTTAATGTTGTATGTTGAATAAATAGGAGGGGCATAACACACAATAAAAAAGAAATGCGAAGACAAATCAAACACACATGTATATTTATGTACATCCATCTGCGACTGAGAAAATATGCACGTGTGACGAAAGCTTTAACTTGTGAACTTTAAACTCATTCTAATTTCATTCTTTAATTCCTTTAAATGTTTTTAATATGAATTTAACTACGTGAATGGTAGCTGTTGAGAATATTCTGGAAATATAGTTTGATTTCTTGGAAATTCCAAATAGGAAAGGGGCATTCGGTCAAGGCAAGTAAACTATCAAGTTAGGATGAAATTATGGTACATGCTGGCGATTTTAATCATGGCCAATCAAAAGTTTGGATTGTAAAAGGATTTAGTTACACTTTTGTCTCAAACACATCTTTGGGCTAGTTCCTGTTTGAGTTTTCCTACTCGTACGCAAAAGAACAGAAGTTGCGGGATGCAAGGGACTCGAGTAGACAAGAAACGATTCGAGAGATACTTGGACACTGTCAGCAATGTTGAGCTCGACTTTGTTTATAGCTTGCAGTCCACAAAAAAGCACTTACAGCCTGCAATCTAGAGGAATACATAGCTTACGGCAAGGATGTAAAAAGATTGTCTTGGCTGCGTTCTACTTTTTGAGAAGGTACCTCGGGCACTGTTTGTGTTTTTGTGCGAGGATCTATAAAAATTCTTTCAGGTCAACCTGAAAGTCTCAGTGCTAGTACCATTCAGTTTTACAAGGACCTTCTCTACAGGAAGCTGTTATAAACGTGGATATTTATCATTTAAGCCCCACTTGCCACTTTCCTTCCCTTTCTCTTTAAGCCAGAACCGTGCAAGCAGCCGCCATCACAAACTGGGAATGCTTCATGAAATTTGAAAACACAGTACAACTGCAGTCGAAAACTACAGAGAACCTACAGAAATGTCTTCAAGCAAGAACAGTCTGAGGACATTACGATGCAATCCAAGGTGCCATGACATTATAAGGCTTTAAGCAGCAGTGCTTGAATTGTCTTCCTGAAAACATATTATCATGCCGACTGATACAAAATGTTTTTGTTTTCATGCGAACACCAACAGAAAAAAAAAACAATTACTGGAGTTACTTCCAAGCCTGTAATCCATTTTAAGGCCGGTCAAGCCTGTGTCCTGTGTATCACACCAAGAGTGATGGCCATGGGAGTCTTACTGTTTAAAATATTGCACTATTGTGTGGCCTAGTATTAAACAAACCAATCAAATGTCTAACAAATAAATAAACAATATTTATTTTTTATAGGTAGAGATAATATTAGGGTTAGAAAGTATCATAAATAGAATGTCTTTTAAAAGAATTAAATTATAAGCTGGTAAAATATGAATTTCAATACAACTAATTCATACACAATCTTCAAGAGGACAAGATTTAAAATTAGCTGTAAACAACTCCTGTTGGTCAAAGGTTGTGGTTTTGTACTGGACGACTTTTTCTCTTGACATTACCTACCGTTGTGATCATATGTTTTTTTTTCAGTGCGCAGGACAGGAAATATTGTGTCCGGCCTTGTAGGGGATTACAGACCTGACAGAAAGTCCACTCCAGGCTTGCAAAAGTCGACTATCACATGCTTTATGTAAAGCAGATTCATGCTTAAGATGAGAGAATTAAAAAGAAATCAAGCTTTTGTAATCGTCTTCCTTCGCGGCTAATGGGCGTGATGACGAGTCCAGATGTAGAGAGGGTCCAGGGAGCTACAAGTTCCGGTGGCCGAGACAAAGTGTTTTAGGGTGTGGGACTCCCCAACATGGCCGCCCAGGTCACGGCGTGGGCACGTCCAGGTCTAATGACGACCAATTCGCGGTCACTGGAACACTTGTCTTTCCACCCCTTCCACCTACACGGGTCAAAGGTCTATGGGTCAAGAGAGTAGAACGACGAAAGATGAATAGTTACACGAAAATTTGGAGCAAAGCGACTATTATCGACTAGTTCGGTCATTACAACGTCTTTCGATAATGCTGTTTTTTGGGAATTGTTTTTTTTTCTCCACCCTTCTTTATTGTAACAGAGACACACGAATCAGACAAACGCGGGACGCTCTTCTATAAACACACACACATATGAAATGATGAGACATTGCTCTTACCTGTAGATGAAGAAAGCAGCGACGAGAACAACGATAATAATAGTTCCCAGGACAATAATGACGATGCCATATTCGGGGAAAGGTTCTGTGGACAGAGAAAGACTTTTTAAAGGATTTGTGCTAATTTTAATAATTGCTACGATTATTGCAAACACATACCACCCTGTCTACATCATCTTTAACTTTTTCCATCTTCCCCATTTCTTTTATTTTCTTCGTTTTTATTTCTATTTTATTATTTTAAAAATCATTTTATCTTTGTTCCATTTAAACTAATCCTAAAGCTTGGAATTTTAACCTGTCTTCCAAAAGCAGAATCTGTACAACAGTCAGCTTGAACATGTTTCTAAACAGACCAGTTTTACTCGAAAAAGATGGCTGAAACCTGAAATGAATATATAAGCTAATCGCAAATATAGATAATAACTATAATCTACCTCAAACTCTACAGTTCTAGGTTACACTACATCTACTATTACTAAGTACTAAATTATTTTATTTAAATATAATGTTACAATCCCCCATTTCACGACGAAATGTCAGAATTTTGCTTTATCTTATAAAATGATTTTTTTTCTTTACTATTTCCATATTCTCAGTGGAATGCTAACTACAGAGCACAGTTGGTTAATCGCAGAAGAAAAGAAGTGAATAAAAGAAATTTAGGACTATATTTACTACTAAAGTTGATTTATATAGCACCCGACCATCAAAGGAGGACTCAAGGCGCTGAACAACAAGAAAAAACGTAGCTGGTCACAGATTCATCATAATATATCACAAAGTTCTAGCTAATTTTTTTTCTTACTATCAGAAAAAAAGGAGGAAAGAAGTAAGGCAAAGGTTCACTAGCACGCATTCGCTAAAAACACACTTTTGCCTTTCATCATAATGACAAAAGACGCTCGAGGCGATTCCATGCAATCATTAAATGATTAATGGGCGACGACAACGGGCATCTTGCAGGAGGTCGTCAACAGTCAGGGCGATGCATTTTAGTATATCTTGCCTTCTGATGATAAAAGAATCTTAATACCTTGCAACACTCGAGCTGTAACCTTACGATGTTTTATTGTCTCGCGGAAAACGAAGAGAAATAGTCCCTACCGGAAGGGACAATAATGTCGTCATCATTGATTTAGTTGTCAGCCCATGCCGAGTTAATGTCCCTGCACGAGAAAGTGCGTAGTAAACATGCCAGGGTGCTTTTTGCAAGACATATAAAGCACGTGTGATTTGTGGCGATCACCAAACAAATGTGTTTATGTCACGCCATGGTCCACAGGACTGGCCGAGTGTCGGGTGGAGGGAATGAGACAGTTCTTACCTCATCGGTAACTTCATTCCCCATTTGTTTTTTCGTTTATCACGGCTACTCCAATTTCATATCACCTATAATAAAGCTTGAATGAGAATTTTGTACTCGGACTTTGGAGATAATGAGGGTGTTAACGGCGATGCGACATTTATGGATGCATAGGAATGATAAAGCCAGCTTGACTCGGAAATAAAATACAAAAATTCTGAGGAACACAGCGGTAGAGTTCCAGACTAAGTAATGGCGGTGGAAAGGAAGGAACAGCAAAGAAGAGAAGACTAATAAAAAAACAGAAGGAAGATGGATCCTATACCACTCCTCCCGCCGTCTGCACCTTCCTGACAAATCCGCTTTTCTCTGCCAAGCAGATGCTTGGTGTAAGGGGTTAGTTTTCCAGTCACACGCTAGGGGTCAACTACGTGAACTTTTTGCTCTACAGTCAAGAACATTACCCTGTGGGATCCAGTGCCTTCTCTAACTCTACTGCTAGTCAAAACATTGTGTACACATCCACAAACGCACATGCGTCTGCAGCATCAGCAAGACCGCGAGTGTTGCTGTTCTAAAAGATTCTAAGAACATTTTCTGCACTTTTGAGAATTCTGTCATGCGGAAGCCATGCTGCAGGAAATGTGTTTTAATTATGTTCAAGTTTCTTAGTTTTATATTTTCTCCTCCTCTTTTCAACCACTCCACGTCCGATGTCAGCCATTTTCGTCGACTTTTCTATTTCGTTTTTAATATGAGAGGACTTCTTTTTGTTGCTGTCGACAAAACATTTTGTTTTGCTTTCATCAGTTTGCGAACTTCTCTTCTTTCGTTCTCTATCTCTCTCATCTTTCTTTCTTTTTCGTGTTTCATGTGCAGTCTTGGCAGTTCCAGAAAGCAAGAGTTTTCACCGACTAACCTTTGTTCCAAAATTTCCCACCATCGTGTTTTTATAACGCATGTCAAGAGATACAATCCCGCCCTGTTATATCTGCTCCAGAAAATACTGAAAATATTGCAAAGTATTTGTTAAAAAAAATACTGACACGAAAAAAAAAAAGCTTCAAATGCCAGCTGTCACAGCTGAGACATTTTAGTATGGGTGCACAGGGAGGCTGCAGGATCGCAGACATTGTTCCATCGATCCTTTTGAAGCAAGAAGTCCGCTGATGCATTACGCTTCGATAATTCTTCACGAAAATATCTCTCGTGGGCATCAGCCGCAGCATCTCGGGTCCTGTGCCACCCAGCTTTAAGAAGCGACCTCTGCCGGGGCATGTGAGAAGACCCCATAGTTAACGAGCAGGCATTTGTCATTGTGGTGCCATCCTACCACTAAAGAAAGGAGCAAACATTTTAGCCGCTGTGAAGACAATACTAATGAGCGAACGAGGCTAGAATCAGGCGGTGGGGACGACGAAGAGAGAGGAAGAGTTGGGGAGGAGTTAAGGGAGGACGAGTGAGGGGTATGAAGTGCTGTAAAAGAGTGAGAGAAATATTCAGAGAGGGACAGAGAGAGAGAGAGTGAAAGATATTGTTACGAAGACTACTGTACGGAGATAGATACAAAGTTAATTTATAAGAGATAAAGATTGTCTCTCTCATACTTACACACACATGCAGTTTGGCAGATCCAATCAAAAGTCATAGCTAAAACTTTAATTAAAAAATTGATATATTATTATAGCTGGCTTGTCATTTAGGATCACACGTGACTACTTTACCTTAAGTCTATGGGTCGAGTTGGAGACCATCTGAGGGCCCTAGTGGACAAGACCCCGTCCTACCTAAGTTTTGTTTCCGGTACAAAGAGGGGAAACGGTCCTCGGAGAGACTGAACACTGAAGTAGTTTGGGATGAGATCAATAAGTTTTCAGCAGGGACTCCTCTGATTTGTTTTGGATGGTTCCGGCTCCACTCACTCCAGCTTTTGTGCTCCCACACAATGTCCCATTTATAACATAAAATATTAGGTTTTTGCTTTTCTCTCTTTCTTTTTATATTTCTCTCCCTTTAGCCTAAATATCTCCCACTTTTTCCTTTTCTCCCACTCTGTCTCTTTTCTGTGCCTCTGTGTGTGTGTTCGAGAGTGAGTTTGTGTGTTTGTGTGTATGAAGGTTGGCGTATTTGTAACAGAGGTTGCTGCAACTTTAAGATATTCTACCACGATGATCTACACCCCCGCAACTGCATTTTTTTGCTAACACCTTGCAAAGCTAAACCATTGCTTTGATTGAAATATATTAATATATTTAACAACAACGTCCTTCAACCTAGTAGTGATTTTGAACTATGGGTCTTGAAGATAGAAAAGACCTGAGAATCTGAAACACTATGTGAAGGAGACATTTTCAAAGAGACAGAAAGTACAGAGAGAAAAAGAGTGAAAAAGACGCACTGAGAGAGAAAGAGATGTACACATGCTCAAAGCAGACATCTGAGCCCAGGTGTTTAGAGACATTGTGAATAACCATCCATCAAATTAAGAAAAAAACTTTACACGATAGTTAAAAAAAACTTTACTAGACTAGGTAAAATAATTGTCCATGTTTCTCCCATTAAGAAGGCGATCTCAGCGTTATTTGTGTCACTTGGACTTTTTAAACTGGTTGTAAACAACTCCCACTTATAAAAATATTTTCCCTTCTATTTTAGTACCCCTTCCCTCCCGAACTTTGGTGCTGTAGTGTAGAGCTTCCACAAGAGTTCAATTCATGAGACACCGGACTTCCGACAGACTGATATCGATCTCCGGCAGGGAGGAGAAGCAAGAATCCCGAGCTGCTTCACGCATGGGTATCGCCTGGCGAGGAAATCTGTGACGACAAGATGGCTGACTGCTCCAGAGGACAGCACCCTCATCTTGCCCTCTGACCTTACACTTCTTATCGCACGCAACGTCCTTCTGATGAGAGCATCACTGCCTCATGTTAAATGGACAATGAAAGATGTGTTATAAGTTTATGTTTGCATGTGTGTACGTGTGTGTATGTGTGTTTGTGAGTGTGTGTGTGTGTGAGCAACAGTTTCCTCTTCGTGCTATATGAATCTGCACGCAAGAGACATATTTTATATTCCACAAGAGAATAAAACTCATAATTATGCTCTCGATCAACGCTAATAAAATGACAATAAAACCACAAGCAATTTAAAAAAACTTCAGATAGAAATGACATGTCTAATGATTGAAATTTCTGAAATTACTGGAAGGAACTTCATCGAAAAAGAAACTGAATGGGGCCGCAATCATGAAGGAGAGGTACGTTGGCTACCCACGTGTTATCGTTACTTGCTTTCATTACCTTTAATTCTTGAAAATTCTGTAGATAGCGCTAAGAGAACGCGAGCAAAATACAAACCTCTGGAATATAGGTTTAAAATTATACGATCCCATAATACCTTCCAAGTCTTGCTAACACTGAGGTTACCCTGATTCATAACAATGATCCCACGAAAAGGTGTGATCTGTCTTCATATCTGTTAGGTAATGAGTATAATTGAGCAAGTGACTGAAAGAGCGAGCGAATGACAGAAAAGAGACGAAAAACAGGTGGTGATCATTTCTCATAATAACAAAAAGTAACTTTGGTGATGAAGAGATTTCACACATTATTATTCTCTTGGACGAAGAACTATTTCTTCTAGTTTTCATGCCTCCATTAAAGTCACACAAGGCGAGAAAAGAGCTCGGGTAATCCCGCCTCGGTCATAATCGGTCTTTGCTATTGATCACACCGTGTCTCTCCGTGTCCCTCCATCACAACGGTACAGAAGAAGCTACACGGGTAATTAAGTTTGCCAAGCTTTGTCATTGCCGAAAGGTCAGAGGAAACTCTTGAGGAGGGCTCACAGCCTTCTCTTTTCTCGTCTGATCAGGCGAAACCTGTTGCTAGCTGCAGATGACCGAGGGTTATGTAATTAAATTCTGCGCTTGATGGACCTTCGACAGGGACCACATCCAGGCTCAGGCACAGGTCTTCTGGCTTCCTCAAATCGAACATGCATCCATAGATGGCGCTGTACCTTACAAGTACTTCATGCCATGGGGTCGTGTCCTACGGGGGATCTTAGGGGGACGACTTATTGATGAAGTGTAGCAATTGTGTTACTCGTTGTGGATGCTGCTGAATAGAAATGTTCAAAATGTCTGCAAATACAGTCGTTACATGTTTATTTGAAACAGTCTGATAGCGTCCACCTTTTTACGGATCTTTTGCGCATGCGCCAACTATAGATGAAGTAAAAAGTGTGATCTGGACATGTTGAGCCAATAATCGCTTGTTTATGACAGTTTGTGCGAGTTTGTTATGTTGGCGCACCTACAAAATTACACCTTGCAACTCCTCATTTTCCGCTCTCGATTATTATCGTCGAATATCTGTAGTTTTATTCACATCAATTTATATGTTCTAGCATTATCCACGTCATGGTGAGGTTTTAACCGAGCACAAATATGAAGATGGTAAAGCTCAGCTTAAGTATTTTAAAACTTTTTCTTTTTCAAAGAACTGTATTTACAATGCAACACAACTTTATTTATCCCTAATGGCCATTCAAGATAGTGCTCGTACGAGAAATGTATTAAAAAACCCCACGGATATGCATCATACAATTTAACGGAGACATTATTGTGAGTAAGAAAGAAAGAAGAAAAGAAAGAAAAGAAAGAAGAAAGACAGCAACATTGTACCTACCTTCTGGCGGGCACTTCGAACCATCAAAGCCACAGACGGGGGTGTCTGGGGGAGCCTCGGTGCGCCCTCCGGCCCACGAGATCTTTTTGTCTGGAGCCGGTTCGTACTTCTTTCGGTTGCCATAGTAATTGGCAACCACCTGCGGAACAGATGACAGGAACTAAGAAATGTTGACCCGTACGCTGTCTCCTGTACAATGACAATCAATTTCTTGCTTCAGACAACCCATTGACCCTGCTGTCCATCTCTAAGTTCCCTGTGGTCATCCTCTGTCTGGGACAGCAATCTACTTTGTTATTTATAATATTAGCAAGCACAAGATGGGATTATTATTTTAGAACGGCTGGTAGCTTTCTTCTTTCTTCTCATCACTTCTTCTTAAAGCATCGCGAATAAGCGTGAGTGGTCTTACAGAGTGGTAAAAGGATGCAAGAAAGTAAAAAACAAGTTTTTCTAGCTAAGTCCCTTTTCTAGGGTCAAGAACTACAGAAAAGATATAAGGAACATTAGAGATAAGCACTTTAAGTCAGGAAAATAAACACAGCTACTTAAGACATCGATTAAAATAAAAGAAGAAAACAAGACCTGTAATTTCACCTAACAACTCACATGAATAATTGACGGTAAACAACGAATAAAGAGAACAAAGAGGAAGAAAATGACAGTGTAGGGAGAAAGACAGAGAGTGTGCGTATGCGTATGCGTATGCGTATGCATGGCCGTTTCATATATATATATGTGTGTATATACATGCGTTTTGGTGCGCGTGTGTCAACATATGTATATTGTGTGTGTATGAGCTTGCACAGAATTTATGAAAAAAAGTAAAGATTGATACTGGAAAAAAAACAACAGAAAAAGCCTGAGAAAGAAATCCATCAGAAGACTGTTCTCTGAAAACAGTTTTATTCAGCTCCGATTTCATTCTTCAACAACATCACTCTCATATGTTCCTCTCCATATCCTTCGGAAAGCTGTAGAAAGGCACATGCTGGAATCAATATGTTTTATCTTCATTTCTTTTCGTGTCTTGGGTCTGACGGTCCGCGAACATCCACAACATCTCTTTGACACGCCCCTTCGTGATGTTCCGTCCGCCAATCTAATTCTCTGTTTCTTGGACAACACCAGGCTGCATGTTGTGCCACTGTCTTTTTTCTCCATCCTCATCTATTTTTTTGGCCAAATGTCGGGCTTAAGCTGTGTTCCGTCTCGACTTTAACACTCCTTCTGAGCTTGACATTCCTGCTTCCCCCTCCTTAAAATGTTTGCTTGTTGACGGAGGTGTTAATGTGGAATTGAGTTTGAGTTCACGTGTGTAAGTTGATCATTGAGTTTGCTTAATGCTGGGTAGATATTTAAAACACAACTTACTACACTTTTAGACCACTTTCCCAGGCCCTGCGGGCGTAATGGCATCCTTATATTCTGATTGAAATACTCTTTATTTATGCGAAGACTTGCTTCATTATATGACTGCAAACAAGTACATCTATCCCATAGTACCATAAATTAAATAGATTATCGGATTCAAATTGCTTTTCTGAAAACATTCATGGGGCATTAATTAAAATTCATTACTAATGGCAAACGACACTCAGAGAGAAGACATAAATTATTTACAGTCGCCATTGTTCGACCTGTATCCCAGACGAAATTCTTTGAATGAGACAGCTTATTTTCAGTCAATTTCTCTTCTCATTTTTTGTGGCAATCGCCGTCTACATGGTGCATGGGACTCTGACCCTAAATGCTGCCGTAAATGGCCTACGGTTAGGTAGTTTTGATGGTACCAAACAGTTTGTTCTAGTTTTGTTGTTGCTGTTTACCTGTCCATGAAGAAGGTAACATCAAGTGTAAAATCTCAAAGACCGTATCAGGACATGATGAACGTCCGCACATTACACCACCATGAGATATAACGGGACTGGTGGGACATTGTAGGATTAACGGAGGTCAGATGGCCAGGATTTGAGGAGCCTGAAGGTAATGAGGGCGAACATCTCTGGTACAATTGAGAGGACGCCAGATACTAGCATGGCGTGGGCTTCCTAGTACATAGGGAGGCGGTTACCAGCTGTACAACCTTATACAGGCCTTATAATGTGATTATTGTTCAAATATATGCTCCAACTCCACGTACAAAGACAACTAAGAGGAGGAGTTCTACCAACAGCTAGACACAGTTATAAAGAAAGTACCGAAAAAGAAACATCCTTATTCTACTCGATGACTGGAACTCCCAGGCAGGCCCAGACACCTATAAGCAATGGGTAGACACGGCGAGCAAATTTTGCTCGGGCGAAACCAACTGCAGGGGCCTCAGACTCCTAGAGTTTGCGCAAAGAGATCGACTTACCTTGCCCAAAACCCTTCATCCCCACCAGAAATCGAGGACGGCAACTTGGTACTCGCCAGATGGATCGGTTCGTAACCAGATTGACGTTGCTGCCAAGAAGCTTTGAATCCAGCATCAACAAGACCAAAACAGGAACATATCCAGGCGCTGACAGAAGCAACAGCTAAGACCTCGTTTAAACGAACCTGAAGCTGAAGCTGAGGATGAAGCTCCACTCACATACATTCCTGCCCCCAGAATCAGCTCAGCCGTCGAAGAAAGCAATGGCGGCTTACTTTGTCGAAGTCTGTTCGTCGAGGTACTTTGAAGAATGATTCACATTGTACTGGCCAGAGGAAAGAACTAGCTTACAAACGTGAAGGATAGTGGAGCTGTTCACTATCTCCCAGATGGCGTATGTATCCATGTGCCACTCCAGACAAGGGATGTATAAACTAATGACGAAGTCACCTCTCATAACATGACCACGTGATCGTCACCAAAAATCATGCAAAATTTAGAGTTTGTCAGTTTGTTAGACGCTTAGTATGGTATTATTGCCCTACTATGGTGAATCGTGTCCAAACTTGCAAACAAATGAACAAAGCTTATTGTTTTAAAGAATATTTAGTCGTGTTACGATTTGTTTTCACAAATAACGTTGAGTATTTGAAAGAAGGTACCCATTGTTTACTTCAGTCTCAACTTTGTACGACTTCTACCCCAGATTCCTGACTTAGGACTTGTGTCTAACCCATATGGTGTGACCTCTTCCTGCTTTAGGTCACATAATAGGCGAGGATTCCGTCTGTTTTTTAGCGAAAGACCCTGGGAATCCTCTGGCTAGGTGTTTAAGAAATCGGGGAAAACAGCTTTGAAAGCTGGGGTAAGGGAAAGATGACACGGGTATTTCAGGGCTAACCTCGCATAAAAGACGTTGGGGGTTCACAAAGCCCTTCAGGGGCGCGACTGGAGGCTTAATTCTGTTTGCGAGGATGTCATTAGACGAGAGGCGACATAATGGCTTCTATTTATAGGAAAACCTTGTTTATGCTTTGAATGAAAAAAAGTAGAGAAAAGAAACTATGTATAGACATCTTCCTAACACCTAAGGTCTGAAAACAGTTTGTTTGCGAGGCATAATTATTTTAAAAAAAGGACAAATAGAATGGATGTAAACAAACAAGTAGTTCAAAAAAAAAAAGTTTGACCTGAGTGGATGAAATGGATTGCAAACAAACAACTCGCATTTTGTTAAAGTGGACACAATTTTATTATTAGCAGAATAATTTGCCATTTAAAAAAATCAATAATAATAATTTTATTATTATCATTAATAAGCGTTTATATGTATTTTATTACAGTGATAGAGGGTTTTACAATGAAGAAAAGACTTTGCTATGACTACAGAATAAAAGATTCTGTAGGAAAAGTAGAATTGCAAAAAAGAACTATTAGAAGAATTGTGCAAAATGTCTCTCTGTCATTTACTCTGTCTTCTATCATTTCCCAATCTCTTCTCTGACTAATCTCTAACAGTACCTCTCATCCTCCATCACAGGTCGAGGCTTGGCCCTCTGGATCTCCTATAATTATTCATGTTGCCATCATGGTTTAATCGTTGTCTAATGTGCTGGCCCCTGTGGACAACTTGCCAGCTGAACCATCAAGTACAGACCGGGGTAATGTCTGATAGCTTGGCCATCACTTAAGCTCGCCTTTGGAAGATACTGAAGTCCAGTTCTGTTTCTGGTCTTCTGAGGTTCCAGTCAATGACTCCCTCTCCACCGCAGTCCCCTTCCCTCGCCCTCCCTGGGCGCAAGAGGTTGTTGGGAAAAAGTTCTGTTGAAGTGTAGGACCTAAGCTTGTGACTGCCGGACCGATGTGAATGACATATCGGCTGTCAATGAACCACTGGCTGTTGATGATGCATCGGTTGATAATGACCCACCCCCTTGTCCATAGCGCACGTGTTTGCACCGTTTAGCGGTTGTTATATAATGATGATAAATTACAACAGAAAGCAAGCGACAGCAAGATGAAAGCATCAACAAAAAGAAAGGTTCAAAGAGCAACATTTGATTTCCGTTAAAATATTCACAGACAAATAAAAAAAAATTAACTGTTGTTTTCGTCGTTCCCAAATTACAGCACTGACCTGGAATTTATTCTGCACAGGGTCAAGGTCCAGAAGAGAGTAATCTGCGTTGCGGTCTCCATTGGCGTCAATACTGACTGTTCCCGTGATGCCTGGCGGTAGAAAAATGAACGTTGGTGACACAGACTTTCACACTCACATTTGTCAGTAAACCTTGGATCACACCCACACAGAAGGTAGGCCGGGACAGAGATACATATTGACATCCAACCACCACCACAACTATTAGTCATCCTCCTCCTCCTCTTCCTCCTCCTCCTCATCATCATCACAGAAACAATAACAATAACAAGAATAAAAGTGAGGTTTTTATTTTAATCAGAGTCCTCTTCCCTCTTCTTCTCGTTTCCTTTATTCGTCTCATCCCTATATCACTTTAACCCTCAGCCTGGCTCCTGACTCAATCCTCCATATCCTGTCGTCTGCTTTTTGTCTCCATCTCTGGCTACAAACAGAGTCATTATCGACACAATAAAACATCGCTTGGAGCCTCCCTCGCCTCGTTCTTCACCGACTGAATTTATTTTTCCTGAACACGTGGGCTTCCCGACTGAGTTGCAAGAGTTCAAGTCATGTTTGTGTGTGTGTGTGGAAGTGGGGATGTTGTTCCCTCCAATCAAACCGACAATGACAGTAATTTCTGTTTCTTGGCTCTGGAGGCTGGCGGTGAGGCGCTCTCTGTGGCGAGGGACAGTCGGGGGTGTAGTGGTCAGTGATTAGAGACTATTGCCGAAGCAGACCTCATCTGTCTTGCATCATGTTTACGGCGTCTGTTGGCTGAAACGAGATTCTGTAAGAGCCGCTCTGGTGATATTTATGATGTAACTGCGTGTGAACTCTTGACAACATGCCCACCTCCTTGCTGATCAAGTCCTCGTCGTGATGGCGCTGTCAGGGTTCTCTAGTTCGCATGAAAATCAGTTTGACCTGACAGGTCGTCGGGGAGTCGGAACGGATGCAGAAGATGACAATTGAACAGTAAACTAGCTCACTCATCTCTCCACCAACCTCTCCTTCTAAACCAAAACACACGTTTGATGTATGGGGAAGGGAATGTTAACCAGTCACAGGACCTGACAAGCCCCTAACCGTTAATCATTTCCACCAGTAGTGCGAAAAAGCTTCCAGGCTGTGACGCCTATAAACCATTCTACAGCCAAAACAAAAAAGTCCTTTTTCTTCCGCATCTTCATCAAACATCTAATATGCTCTGCTCCCTGAACGTAAATGAAGAAGGCGAGGGAACCGTTCACACCCTCGCTCTTCCCCTGAAAAAACATTTTCTCGCCCATCGAAAGTTTTCTCACCTTGGAAGGTTCGGTTCCACATGCGGCGCGTGATCTCCGAGCCGTCAGTGATGGACACGTTGGCCTCAAGGCTCTCGTTGAGGGCGAGGGCATACAGAATCACAGCATCGTGGAACGCCCCCACAAAACTGTTGACCTGCTCACAGAAATCGTCATTCGATAATAAAAAATAAAATATTTTCAAAGTTAAAAGAACCAGGCAAAGAATGAGATAATAATAAGAAAAAAAGTGGAAGAATAAGTACATAATAAAAAAGATACAGCTTTTAGCGAGTTTTGTAACTCTTCCGTTTCTTGTAACTTTCTGATTCGAAGAATACGTACTTCAGTGTATGTTATTAAATATGTATGGATGTTTTTTCAAAAGTGAGGTTCACTGAATTATTAAAAATTACAGTCCACAGGAGGCACGTTGTTTTAACTTGAGTTTTACATGGTCTCTGAAGGAATGTTTCTTGGAATTAATATCAATCTGTGTTCGTACTTTTTGGATGTGTATTAGCACTGTATATTTTTCGGTTTGAAATAAATAAAAAAAATAAAGAAAGAAATTTGAAATAAATAAAGGAAAACAATCGAAGTAAAGCATTACTAGTAGTCTTTTACTGAAAAGCAGTTTATCATCAGCATCATTTCAGCGTTCATTTCACCTGTGGAAAATTCATTTCTGGGGTGTTAGAGAGGTGGATATTGCATGAACTGACCTCTCCATATAAGGCCATCACCATATAAGGACTGAACCTGTCAATACAGTGACGTCATAACCTACCTCCTCCTCGCCGTAGGTGAAGTTGTCGGCGGCGAACATCTGCTCAGCTCGCTGCTTGACCTGCTTGGAGAAACTGCGATACTCGGGGGACGTGGGTTTACGGAGGGTCACGGTCATCAGCGCCTCGTACGCCTTGCGGGCCTTCTCGTTCCTCTCCTCCGTGTCGTGCGGACGGTACCACGGCCGCTCGCTGGCGTTCTTGCTGTAAGCAGATGCAGCGGAAGAACATAAGATGCTGGAATAAAGCAACTGTGCTTATTTTCAAATATATGTGTGAGAGAGGAGGGGAGAATTGATATTTTACGCCGAGCCAGACCTGTTAAAAAAATGCTATAAATAAATAAAGAAAAGCGTACTCGAGACGAGATCCGAACCCGAGACAACCAACTGTAACTGTATCCGTGACAGGAACGAGTCGTTGCGCGACCGGATGCCCAGAAAAAAGAGAGTCCTTTATAAGTGAGTTTGTGTGTGTGTGTTGGTCATTTGTAGATATGTCTGTGTATATGTAGGCAAAAACAAGCGTGAGGTGTATAGATGAATTAAATATGTGTGTTCGTGTGCTTTGTTAGTGAGTCAACCAGTGGACAGGTATATTTCTCTTTCTCTCTCTCCTTCACACTCACACAACCAAGAGCATAGTCAGAGACAAAAACAAACAAAAAAAAAAAAAAACAACCAACGAACGAACCAACCAAAAAAACAAAAAAACCCCAAACAAACAAAACAACAACCAACCAACCAAACAACAACAACAACAACAACAACAACAACAACAACAACAACAACAACAACAAACAAAACAGAAATGTATAAGTACACAAACCACAAACACACGCAAACAAAATTACAAACACATAAAATACACGCCGCCTCCACTCCTCGTGGACTGGATAGACAGAGAGCAGCAGGTTTCCAGGACTTCTGGAGATAGAACCCATCTAGATATCCCCACGCTTTTCCTTGGGAGTTGTCCTCTTATCCATCTAATCCACCTCCCGAAGAGAAAACTCTGGTCTCGAGCAGTTCTACTCCAGCCTGAACAAGTTGAAGGAGTTAAGTTCACGAACTGGAAATGTCCCATGAAGGCCTCCAAGATTTTCATCAAGAAGCGCTTCTATCAGACGTTCATTTCCGAAAGACCTCGCAGCTCGATCGCCGCCAGAGCCAGACCCGTCCCCGCGATACGTTGATGTGCTTTTAAATGACAGCATTGAATGGCCATGTGGTCGACAGTCGCTTCTCGAAATTGTCGCACAAGTTCCACGAAGATTTTGTTGAGAGCTCTGTGGCTTCCTATCTACTCCTCTCCCTCCCCCGCTTCTTCGCAGTCATCGACGTGGGCGCAGATGTTGGATGTAGACGATGTAGACTTGAAGAGCTCTTTGTTATTTCAAAGCAAGGATTGAAAATATAGTCAGCCATGCACCCCGTGAACGATATCACCCACACCAAAATGTCTTGTGGGGTGGAGATACCGTTGAACAAACGCCCGCAATTCGAGTTGCGAAAGGAAATGTTCGTACTACGAAAAAACTTCACATTAGATGGACAAATCTTTATATTACGTTTTCACTACATGTTTCAGAGAAGAAAGAAAAACAAACAAAAAATGAGAGAGAGAGAGAGAGAGAGAGAGAGAGAGAGAGAGAAGTAGACAAACTTAAATGAAATATTTTTTCCAACTTTTCCTAGCTTCCTGAAATGTCTGCTTTCAAACAGAAAGGCAGATATGGAGAATCACTACTAAGTAAAATATTCCCCAATTCCCAGGTCAAAAACAAAACATGCAAATAACATCTCAATGAAGAAAATATCACCTAAGTTTTTGTTTAGAGAATGTAAGATAGTTGTTTCCCTATTATCCGTCTTCTCAACTTTTCTTCTCGTCTTTTTCCAGTCTCCAATTCTTTATATTTTGATTATCAATATTCTTTTCTTTCCATATTTACACAAAACACACTGTATTGTTTTCCTTTGAGACTGTGATGTGATAGCAGGAAGAGATAAAACATAGTTTATGTTCATTCCTCCACGAAATAAATGATCGTTATTTTTTTTATTCCTTTCTGGTGAAAGTTCTTCAAGGAACGAGAGAACGTCAGAAACTTTTTGAATGTCAAGAGAATCTTTTCTTTACGAGGATTCATCATTTTGGTCCACACTTCAATCGCAATGAAATATATCAAATTCCGCCGAAATTCAGTTTCTCAAAGCTTGGTATTTCCATAACACGAAAATCTCTAGTTCACCTTTCTTATTAATAGAGTAGTCTCTGCAGGGACATTAATTAAAATAAGAAAGAGAACAATAATTACAAGACAACATGATAAGTGAGGTCACAGCGAGGCAGGGTCACAGCAGGGTTTTGTCACAAAGAGGTTGACAAATTGCTCCTGGTGTTTATTTGCTTGCTTTCTTCAAAATATCAATCTACAATAAATAATGGATTCCAAGTAAGGATAATAATACAGGATTATTAATATTCTCAAAATAATTGCTTCTTGTATACTTTTCCTACTTCTTTGACAGCAGTGTTCAAGGAATAAAATTATAATAGTAAGGTTTGGGATTTCAAAATATGACTGTCTATATATTTATGTATATTCACAAAATCGTAGCAATTGGAGAAAGTCACTAAAGCAATCATACAAACAATCTACTTTCATCGATTGCCTGTTTGTACAGTTACCGAAACGTTCGCCAAAAAAAAAAAAAAAATGTTATTCCAATTGCTTGTGAAATAAGACCCATGTGAACAGTTTTTGTGTGTAGGCAACAAAATGAGAATACAGGTTTGTTTTGATGTAAACTTTGTGCCCTGGCATTTCCCATTCCTGATTGTTAAACCAAAAGAGAGAAGATTAAAACCACATAAGTGAACCAACAAATACTGTCGCGACTGCAACCAACCTACACGTAACAACACACACGAACATAGTCACACGCACACATGTATACAATGTTAACTATGTTATACAAAGACAAAAGACACATCATGTCCTCATCAATCTGAAAGTGAAGTCCTATGACCATGCGGTAGGAAAACGAGGTTTCAGCGACTGAACTGATCATAGGGCTTGTTTTCGGGGCTATCCCCTTTTCCTCCCTTTTCACCCTCACAAACCCTCCACAGACTTTGGTACCCACTCCACAGCTTAGATTAACAGAAGCAGCTATTGCGCATGTTCTTCGCTTGATTGTCGTGGGCTTGATGGAGAAAGCAGTAAACACGCCACTGTCTGCCACTTGGAATTACTTTTGACCTCAAGAACTTTCCAACTTTCTTTCATTTAATCCAATGGAGTTTTTTTTCAACGCAAGTCACAGTACAAGTACACTGAATGACATTGCTTTTTTCCGACTCATTTGTTTCTCAATTTCTTTCTTGGACCAAGCAAGTGCGCAGGAATGCCCAATTGGTTGCCAAGAAACTGTCCAAGTCAGATACAATGATACCAAGACTCTTTCACTTTTTAACGTCCTTAACCTTTCGCTTAGTAAACACAATTTGTAATAATAATAATAATACTTTTCCGACATTTAAGTTTCAAATAAAAAAGGGGTTTGAGAAAAGGATCGTGTAAATCAAAAGTGTTGAAACATTCCGAAACTCGGCGTAAACAACAAACAAGGAGAAATGATATAAATAAGTAAGAGGGGACCTAATCTGCTAACCTGCAATGAAAACATAGCTGTGGATATTTAGTGGTTACCTGGTAAACAAGTCAATATTGAAGAAAACGTATTCTCCATTGTCGAAGTTGAGTTCGTGGGCCTTAATCATAATTTCTCGGACTGAGTCAGGTGAGGCACACAGTACCACAACTGTAACAAATTCATGAATATATTGTAAACAACACCATACCCATCAACATTTGGTAGACAAAAAAAAAAAAAAAAAAAAAAAAAATCGAGAAGTGATTAGGAACCAACAAATAAATCAATATTGTATAAACACATAAATACATGTTGAATGGCTTACACTTATTTTTCTTCACTGAGTCTATTACCACGCTATAATTGATAATATAATTTGTTTCATTTTTTTCAAACATGAACTTTTGATGTCTGCTAAATGTTAAACTAGAAAGCATTATATTAAAATTATAAAATGCCAGTAAAACATTATAATAATTCATTCATTATGTAATTACCCACGAAGCACAAACTGTATACTTTGTCTAATGTAGGAAACTGAGAAAAAAATAACACTAAGAAATGAGTGTTTAGAAGATTTTACAAAGATTAAAGGAAGTCATTTAGCAATAAAAAGCCCCCTTGCACTTTCTTCAAGATTTTAAAAGCTGTAGTTCAAGGCGGAGGTTACTTCATCGCCTGCTTTCACTTTTCCCTTCTCTTTTTAAAAAGAGTCAAAGACAAGATGAAGCTCGTCGTTGCTAGGAGGTTAATTGCGCTGTCATTAGTTTGCCTCGTTATGTGTTTGTTTAAATCACTCGCTAATTTATTGAAATTAAGGTTTAAAGTCAGTGGAGGCCGCAGTCAATTTTGCAACCGGAAGTAATGTTCATACAAGTAATGATCAATGTAGGGTGATGAGCTCAGCCCAAGGTTTAAAAGGTTAAAGTGAACGCAACTCACGTGTCATAAAGACACGAAGTTCTCAGAACTGTCTCTGATTGAACTTCTTAAAACAATCATCAAGACCCAAAAAAGGACAATCATGAAACGAACAACAATTTCCTCTCCATGGGGGAGATAATTGTAAAAGCATGTTGTATGGGGAATTTTATTGACAAACACAGTGTCTACAAAGTTCAAGAGGTTCCGACGTTTAACATAGGAAGTCAATTTTTTTCCACTAAAATTTTAAGCAGGTCAAAAACAAAGATGCAGGAAATTTTACGGTCTTCAACGAGACTGACAAAGAGGAACTTAGAGGAAGAAATGAAAAACGTAAAAAAGAGGACAAAAGGAAAAAAAAGTTAAAAAAAAAGAAATTTAAAAAAAAGAGAAACAGAGGCAGTGGAGGCTATGGAAATGCTAGACATTTTTTTCCTTTATAAATCAGAAACCTTCACCTAATAATGAACAGAAAGAAAGATGGTGGGCAAAGCCATTAAGAATGCAAGAGCTGTCTTTAGCAAAGCGAATTACCCATTAAAATGTAAACAAGCGGCTTGACGGAGACTAGAAAGAGAAATGTAGACCAAGAAGCTTTCTAAGCACTTTCCGGGAATACTAATTAGGAACCAGAGATGCCAGATCTGCCGCTGCCACGGAACGCACGTTCCTTTTTACCATTTTCTCATGGTCTTGTTTTTTTCGCATGATTGGCGCCCCATCACCTCTCCATTCGACATAAACGTTTACAAGGCTACCACTCCATCTGCTCCTTGGTTTGTTTGCACGCACCCTCTTGACAAATAAGACTTCTTGTCGCAGCCAAAAGCAAGTCACGTGCAGGAAGAGTGGAAACACGTTGAAGGAAATAAAAAGAAGGAAGAGACCTGGCATGTTCTTTTGAGTGTTATCTTCTCAGCTTCCTAGGCAACTGTGAGCACCGTTGTCGTGTATAATCAATGAACGTCTTGTGTGTGTCTGGTTTGGTGGTGTGGTGTGGGAGAGGGGTGAGGTGTTGGTGTTTTACACCGAGTCAGCAACTGAGGTATATATATATATCAAGGCAAAGGATGCAGCCCTCTAAACAGATGCAACAGCGGGGCCGAGACGAGATGCGAACGGGTAGCGTGGGAGCGTGTGATGGAATGGTGATGGTAGTAGTTGTGGTGGTGTGTGGGTGGGTATGAAAAGTGTGAGAAAGATGCAAAACTTGGGTATGTAATTAAGCTTCTCAGCGTCCAGACAAAGAAGCCCTTTAACATGTCTTGTAGTTAGTAAGATTTGGTAAATCTAATAACTGAAAGTGTAGTCCTGTCACAATTTAATTAGCTAAGATACCAGTTTAGGATAAGAAATTTTTCTGAATTCGAAGGCCGAAGTAAAGATTTCACCTCATTTAATGTCAACGCCTACGCAATATTTTTCGGACAAAATGTTCAGAAATCGATCTTTCTAGAATCAAGAAGTCCCCCAAACATGCGCATACGTCGCAGCGGATCCTTGTCGTCTGCGCATGCCAGAAGGAGACAACCTTTGCTCCAGACTTCCTGCGGTCAAGTGGAGAAAGAGTCTGTAATCCTGATCCTAGCAGTCGGAAATCATGTATGACAAGAAATGCATTGCTAAACCAGGCGAGGTTAATGTCCACCGCGGATCGAACATGCATTTTATTCAGAACTCAGATCCTGCGACACAAGGGAGCGGGTAGGGAGTCAAAGCCCTGTTATTCGCAGTCAAAACAGGTGAAGCGAGAAATGCAACAGATTTGGTGGGTATTTACATGCGTTTGAGTGTGTGTTGAACATCCATATAACTGGAGTTAAACCTTGTTACCAACTGACGAACAAAGGAAAAAAGAATGGAGAACGTATGACGAACAGATATGAATACGAATTTAAAAACCCTCATTAGACAACATGTGTATAAATTAGGTGAAAACCTCAGAGATTTGCGCACAATAGAAAAGATCAAAGACAGAAAAATAAGCGGAAGAGAAAGTCAGAGTAACTGAACTTTCGTAATTAACAGGTACATGCATGGAGCTTGAGGAATTTACTGGAAATGCACATCGTCTTCAAAATGTCATGTGCCATTAAATCAATCATTCTGTACTTTCGCACAAAAGCATTCAAGTTTGAAGGACAAGCAAGCACTCAATCTTTAAAAAATGCCTTGGTGACATATCGAAGTCACGATACTCTCTAACAAATGTGCCAATGAATAAAGACCTGTCATCTTTAACATCTATTTACTGAGCTATAATGTGTACATCCTAAGTTTAAAGTCGGTTGTCAACATTCACGCCAATTTTAATAACTGCTTTGTTTCTACTTAGTTCTATTCTACACTTAGTTTAATTTGTATTCGGAGGTAACGTGAGTTCAATATATCCTCCTTGTCCTACCTGCAGATGTCTGCAAGGCACTAACAAATCCAAGGGCACGACAACTCAGGCACGCCCATGAGAGTGAATACAGACATAAGTAATAACAAAATGAGAGTAACAGTTATTGACCAGCACCTGTCGCTGCAACATGTAGACATATGTAAAAGCTGCTCCTCCAGCTACACAACAGAATACAAGGGATGCCGGAAACCTTAGAAAATGAAATCCCTTGGTAATTTTTTAAACATTCGGTATTAAGGACATTTCTTCAGGCTTTGTTTTGATGTAAGCCTCTTATATATTTTATTAATGTTATGTAACCATGGTAATTAGCTTGTAACAAGAACATATAAGTTGTTTTGACTGTTGTACACAGGACGTTAGGTGACGCTGTGTAAGTAGTCTTCAGTCTTGTGAGTCCGTTTGAGTCGCTGGTAGGTATTCACCGTTACTTGTGAATGCTATGTATAATGTTTTTGTGAATAATGCATAAACCAATTTTTTTAATGTGAGATATATGTCACCAGGCAAAATCGTTTTTTATAGTAAATGGTTTGATTTTGTATTCAATTTCTGTGGACTGTTACTTGACCTAAAAAAGACCAAAAACGGCTCAGAAATTCCAAGAAAACTACATTCCGCATTTCAGTCTCGGATAAACAGTGGATGGATTGGCGGTGGCTATTTTTTTTTTTAAAAAAAAGACATGGAACTCAGTTTTTTTGCAAACAGCAATTACAGTTCTAGCAGAGGGAAAATATATATTTATCTCTCTATCTGCATGGCGATGTCTACAAGTATATATATATATCTTGAAAAATGTTGTTCACTCAAAGGTGAAAAGTAGCATCTCAAATTGACCTTTAATCGTTGGAAAATATTTGTGCACCCCATCAGTCCATTAAACATACTGCTCAAAATTCACAATGAAACATACACGATTTAAAATATCTTATTTTAAAACTATTTATGATTCGTTTTTACCAAGGTTAGGAAAGAAAAAATGTGTGATATCAGTATTCTCCATAAAGAAGAAGAGCTTGACACAACGAGAGAATCGACAATGAAAAGCGAATGTCTGTCTGTCCTTTTGACAAGCTGAATACTGATTCACAAAACAACATTCTGAGGGAAGTTAAGTAATTCCTGTTTATGACAAGATTGTATCAACCATTTCTTCTTGGCTGAATTTTGACTCAGAAATTCCCATGGCTATGTCTGCCCATCTCCGTGCATATCTTTGAAAGCAAAATAGCCGCGGCAACGACGATACCTACACCAACAACAAAACATCAGCCGCAGGATAAGTAGGTCCTGATGGTGGTATGTGTCATCGGAAAGAGCGGGGTAGAAACATCTTTCGACCTTATCACCGCCTCCTCAACAAGCGCGGCACGACATGCGCCGTGAAGAGCGATTAGCCGGACTTCCGCTGCCGTGGCTTTGTCGTTACGGGGAATGCTGGGAACGGTAAAGTTGGCATTTACCGAAAACAGCATTACTAAGACTGAAAACTTTGAATTAAAAAAAGGCTTAGTAAACGAAGTGTTTTTGTGCTTGTGTGTACAACTACATGTTCTTTTGAGAGAATTTTTTTCTCTCTTTTGACAGAAAACAAGGTGCTGCCACTTATGCTGATGAGTAGAAGATGATAGATCTCTTCAAAGCGTTTGTTAAATGTTTTGAATCGCTCAAAGCTTTTTTTCTAAGCAACTAGCAGCAAAGATCCACTGATTCTCTCTTTCTCTCTCACATGCATATTACAACCTGACATCCATACATTTCGATGACATTAAAAGCATTGTGCGTGGCGGGTTCGCTCATAAACGCAAGAGAAAAAGTACACACACTGTTAAGTATTTAGGAATATCTACTTACCAAATAATGTAATATAATACCTGCTCTACATATTATCAGTGTATCTCCGTGTGTGTGAGGGATCGTCTACACTCGCAGTTCTCTTGTTTGAAAAGTCTGAAATGTAAACACACACCGAAACAATTTACAGCCGCGGGGCAGCGATGAAAACGAACAACGTCTCGCTTCTTCAAACGCCTTGAATCGTCCACTGACGACGAATTGTAAGAACTGTGTAAACAATGCATAGGCGTTGCTGGAGGTCGTCTCACAGGCACGTAAACATAATTCTCGGCGTTTTCAAAGAGCCAGGTATCTACGTGATACCTTACAACGGTTGCCTTGTATTACACCTCCCACAAAGCAAAAAGAAGTCTTCATTGCCCATGAATGGCCTTCTGTTATGCATATTGATCTAGTCCGGCCTTTCAGTACACCTGTCTATTGACACTTTTTATAACAAACTGAATGGCTGTTTATTGTTTACGATTTGGCGTAGGGTGTTATGAAATTCTTGTTCCGACAGGTGATGGCAGGTCCATTCTGGATGTCTTCTCTCTAAGCCAGCAGACAATGAAATGATTATCAAGTGTCAGAAGAATAAGATATCTAGTCCTACACTGCTTTTGCATCGCGAACTTGTAACTCAAGAGTGTAGACAGGTAAAACCTCAAAGCCTAGAGGCTTCAGAGTCAGTGTAAGTGGTTTACTGTGTCTAGGGTAAGGCATGTGAAGGGGGAAAATCTTCTTCTACTTTCTTTACCTTCCCCGGGTAGTCAGACAAAGTGAATACTATCACAGGTTCGAGCATGTCTCTAAACAATAACCTTCTGCTTGTCGGTCAAGGGCAATAACTACAGGTTTTATTATCTCCCTTTTACCAGTTCTATGTATGCGAGGTATGTAAATATAGATATGTAAAAGTACTTGAAGTCTCTTGTAATGCTATACTTTAAACCAGTCACCTAGAAGAATCCAAACAGTTTGTCAATAAATCAGAATTGCACTGACAGATGGTGCTGGACATGATGACCTCACGTACAGAGTTCATCAGCACGATTTTCATGGTCACATTCATCAGAATTTAGTCTCGACAGCACGCCCACACTTGCACTCAAACCATCCTCAGTATCTGTGCTACCTCATTTCTCCTGCATTCATCCATAAATAGTATGTGTGGATTCTGACTGTTCAGGTCACGGCACATATTCCACAAGGACCTGCCGACATTTAAGCAACAGCCAGGGAATTGCCTCCGCATCACGTCCTTGCCTCCAGGACCATTTAAGTTTTTTGGTGTAAATACAGCTGCGTTCTGAATGCCTCGTAACGAGATTTAACTGGGTTTCCACCCTGTTCTTTGCATTAAAGAAAGAAAGCTTGAGACATAAATTGCGAGTAATTGAAAGGGTTACAACATGCCCAAGGCGGCTTAAAAAAGTCCTTTAGAGGCGGTACGCAAATGCACTGATTCAATCAGAAAGCTAAGCTTATTTCTTTAGAACAACTTGGAGAATTATTTGTTTGTGTTCTTTGGAGCGTTCTTAAAGATACATTAAGTGAATGTTTGCATGTTTTCCAAAAGATTAAGGCAAAAATCGACAAAAAAATGTTATTCAAGGAAGACACGTTTTTTATCGTTTAAAGGAGAACATGAGAGAAGATTTTTTTCTTCATGGTCGGGTTGTTCATTTTAAAATCATGATTCGAAAACTATGTGTGCAGAATTTGAATTTTTAAGAGTAAGCCTTCAAATACCGGCTTTCTCACTTGCAGTCTACGTTGTATTATTAATTCTCTGTTAACTCTGAATTTGAATTTATTTTTCCACGTGTATGATTGTGAAAGATAAACACATTTCAGACGTGCGTTTGTAATTCTTTTATTTGACAGATGATTAATTTCCAGCATTGCATTTTATTTTATAGTTACAAGTGATTGATGATAAGGATTTTGTCATTAAAGATATAAAACAGTTCGAAAATTTGATGCACATTTATCGATGCAAAAACTTTTCTTATTCGTTTATCAGCATGCACAATTTCCTATTTACTTATTCTCTCGTGTTATCATTTAAGCTCCTGATACGTTTGTTCCCCTCAATTCTTTTTTATCTGTTAGTTGTTTTTAGCATTGTTCTGATAAGGATACGAATGATGATGTGTTTGTGACTGTCACACGATGCTACCTGTAGACCAGATGGTGTAGAAGGGGTCGATGTTTCATGTCTGATGTTTGATTTTTGTTTACTTTTTTTTTTACCAGGAATCGCAGGTGTGACTAACATTATGATACTATTTCTGGTGCCTCTTCATTGTTAAAAAAAAACCAATACTTGCAATACTTTATACTCGATTTCTAGCGACTTTTAGCTCAGCGCTCATCTTGTCCTTTAAAGACTAAGACTATTTGCTGACTGGAGCTATACATAATATGCATTGCTAGACTATGAAACTGGTAGTTACAGAAGTCACACCCCTATAACTAGTACAGGAGACGACTACCAGACACTACATTCAATGTTTTATCTATAATATTTGTTGATTATACTTGCGTGTACACTTGTATTGTGGACATTAACGCTCGTGGTAAAGTGACACCTACTTGGTTCATGATGTAAAGATTTGGCAATGTAAGTGTCACAAATTAAACAGCAATTAAAAAGTAATGACATAACTGAATTTCTATTCTCGTTAAATCAGTTGAAGGTAAAATGTCAAGCGGAAAAAAACACGAAAGAAGGATGAGGTGACATTTAATCTCCCTTCCTCTAAAGAAAAAATAAAAGTTCAAAAAAAATTAATTAAACAACAACATTAAACAACAACAACTTCCTAAAACCCACCTCGACTTAGTTAAGGAGATTAAAAGGGTTTATTTTTCAGATGCACCAATGTCGAGACCCATTGGCAGAAGCTGCTTTATGGGAGCTGGGTGATGAGGGGAGGCAGCATCCCGCCTGAAGGATCGGTGGTGTGCCTCGCTGGGTGCCAGGTCAAGCAATCGCCTGCCTGCAGGAAGTGCCAGCCTCTTGCGGGGGAGCCGCGAATTGGCCAATCTTGCATGCTTGGACTGGCAGGAAGATCGACCCACCCCGGACATCAATTAGTCAGACATTATTGCATTGACACTCCAAACACATCCCAAACCGTCCCTTTATCACCTGGCACACGTTGATTGCTGTCAATATCTTCCAGCAGGCTAATTGCATAAAACCTTCACAGTTTTTATTTTGTAATCACACGATTTTTTCACACTACTTAGCGCAAGTGATCAATCCTCAAGTAGAAGGAGGAATACTGTCACCCGTGAAGACACTTTGACCTAAAGATGTCTTTATTTTCATACTGTTACTGTCTGTTCTACGAAACACACACCAATTTCTTTACAGAAACTTTTTCAAACAGAATTATACCAAAACATGATATTCCACCTTTTTTTTCAAACGACCAGATTCAAGAGCGATTTCTAGACAGAGGCAAAGCACGTCCCTAATGAGTCGTTTGGACCTTTTGATGTCCTGGCTGTATATCACTTGTCTGAAATGAGTGACAATGAATCAAACATAAGAAGACAAGCATCGTGCATAAAGGGACAGTTTTGAAAGCTTCTTCGAAGATGCTAGAAAGCCAAACATTATCATCACCAGTCTCCCTTGTCTGGCTCGTACCACCAAGAGACTGGCTATGATTCGATCTTCGGAGGAAAACTTCCCTCGCCGGAGTCAGCGAAAATGGTGTTTCCGTTACCACTTAACAACAGAGGAAAAATAACGATGTTATGGTGTGGACTGGGGAGAGGTCGTTTAGTTCATGCAATAAGTCACCTCAGGAATTGGAGACAGTTTATATAAAGATCGACAATTCGTAGATAGTGGTAAGAGAGAAAGCGGGGGCGAGAGTGAGACGGAGCAGAAATAGCAAGAAGAAGAGAAGAAGAAGAAGAAAACTTGTAAAGGAAAAAAAAATTACTTCCCTTAAGAACTAAGTTAAGAACGAAATGCAGAAGATAAAGAGAAAGGGAATGAAATGTGGAGCTAAAAAGAGAGACAAAGAGAGAAAACAGAAGAAAAAGGAAGAACGAAACAAAACAACACAATTGTAACAATAGCTCATGTCTTTTAGTTATAGTTATAAATAAATACAATATAAAATGTTATTTATTCTCTAATAATCTTTACCAAATTATATTTTCAAGCGAGCTAAGAAACAAGTACTGGGCTCATGTTACAAAGACAACTGGGTCTGGAACTAAGAGTGAGTCCCACCGTGAGATACGAACACCATAGGGTATATTTGCCAGACCTGAGTGCTGTTCATACCTGCACCCAACTCTTATGTAAGACTTTAGTCTGGTTGTCACCAGAGCAAAAACTACAAAAAAGAATATTCTGGGTCGTCACTTATTGAACCTGGTGAACATATTTGCAGAATGTCATCGTGTGATTGCCATGGGTGGGATTGGTAAGCTGAGGTATTTGGTGGAGCACGACTACTAGTGGGTCGAGAAACGGAAGGAGACGTTCAAGTATTTTGTTGATCGAAAGTAAAGAGTCTAAGGACTACCCTGAGAACATAAATTTTGTCTAATGAGTCAGAGAATTACTAAAATGTCAATAAATAAGCAATCAAACAAATACACAAAAACCTGTGTTCTGTTGATCAGATTCAATCCTTTAAACATCTTAATTTTTACTTGACTTTAAAACCTATAACAATCTAATTGCAGTAACGAAATACAAGTGATTGATATATCAAAGCTATGTTAAAATACTTAAAAATCCCACTCCCTCTCCTGGGTTGCGGTCTTCAATGATTTCCAAGTTCATATTAAGGTCAATCCACATGTACTTTTATTTCCACAACGCTAAAATTTCACAACACATTTTTTTAAAAACTGATGACAAGCATGTGTTCTGTTAACTGAAATAATTTTATGTTTGACTCGAGTTTACATTCAACATATTAACCCCCTTCTCCGAAGAAAACCTTACAATTTAGAATTTTTGCATTGCAAATGCACAGGCACTGTAATGACAAGAAGCCAAACGCTTACGCACCACACCCCGAAATTATTGACCCTAGTGTCTTCTTCTTTATGAGTCTAAAATCGGGTTCAACGGTCCAACCTGCACACGTACCGTCGGCACCTTGTAGCGCGTGCACCCATACAGACGGTCAAAGGTCAACACAGAGCTAGTCTCGCTCGTTATTCTTCGTTGACATGCTTTGTGACGCTGTGTAAACATATCTCAAATCGCTCCATCAGACTGTCAGCCTGATTAACACCACCACAGGGCTTGGAAGAAGAGAAAAGGGAAAGATCACAGAGATAATGGGCAAAGGCGGCGAAATAAAATATTAGTTGACACACTCGCGGAGGTCCCTTTCGGCAAATTTGCAAGATTCTTGCGAGAGTTGTTGTCTGTAGAGAGGTCACTTTGCCCTGTCATACTTGTTACACATATTAAAAAGATGTTGAGGCTGATTTTTATGTCCTAGGAGGTGTACCCAAGATTAATATGTTTGTGGAAAAAAGAGGGTGTGTATATTCGCTGTTTAACGTGCAGGGGAGTGCAAGTTTTTTCTCACTCTCTTTATGTATCCACTTGTGAACAATTTTACTTCAAAAGATTAGTACTATACAAAGCATCGTGGTGTATCTAATATGGGCCGCTTGCATAGTCAATAAAAATGTGTTTGTTTTTTCTTTTTTAGTTTCCCTCTCTCTCTTTTTTTTTCTTCTTTCCTCACTCACAGAGATATGGAGAGATAAAGAGGAGCTTCGATGTAGAAAGTAAGAAAAAAGGAGGAATGTAGTGTCAGGAGAAAGTCATTGCCTAAAGCCTTAACTTTATCGATTACTTCGGTCTTATTAACGCTGTGGACAAATAATATTAAATGTGATGACCCTGCAGCAGTCGCCATCCCCAACTAAAAAGCACTAAAAGCACTAAAAAAGAAAAGCTAGCTCGTTTCTACAGACCTAACAGTAAAAAAAGTCCTCCTTGTATCAAAAAAATTCTTTGCCCAAAAAATTAACATAAACTGTCCTTCTTCCATTACTTTCAAAACAAAAACAACCCGCGATAGTTACAAGAACTTGCTGTGGTCGCTTCTTGTAGCAAGTGTCAACGAGCTCTTGTTGACGATGGCTAACAGGCAGCGGAATTTAAAAACAACATTTTCATAAAGTGCAAAAACACGCAGGCTGACAGCGTGAAAAGCAGCCGGCGTGGAGTAATCTCAAAACAAACTTCATCGAACGGAACGAGAGCCTGCAGGCGGAGCAAATAATCCAGAAACAAAGTTACCACCACCATAGCCACGGGGAAACATCCCGTCTCTTAAAACATCGGTTCAGCCGCGCACATTATCAGCAACATTGTTTGTGTTGATTTTTTTTTCTTTTTTGGCCACAACAAGTGGATGGCTACAATATTTCTGCCAGTGGCCATGACGGTTCAACTTCCTTTGCATCCAGTCGTCTTCTTGTCTTCTGGAGCATCGCGAAGGCAAAAGCTGGTTTTTGGATGTAAGGTGTGTAGAGACAGATTTGATTGACGGGGATAAGAATTGTGTGTGTGTGAGTGAGAGAGAGAAATAGGAAAAGAGAGACAAATAGCTTTGAAGACCTATAGTCTCAACTTCTTATTTTTTCACTCGTTACTTTACCAGATCTTTTCCCCACTTTGTGCCGACAGGGAATCACCCAAAAGTTCCACTTTCTCCTGGTGGATCATGTATCTTCTTTAATTCTCCACCCTCGACTCTTGCCAAACAGTTCATGGCAAGAGACAATCAGGGTGTTTCTGTGATGAAGCACTGAAGTACAGAGTGAAGTTAAATATTTTAAATAATGTAGAACCTAGTAGTAGTCACACACACTGCAACGAACCTTTCAAACTGAAACCTTATCTTCAATTTATACTACATCTCAACCCAAATATAAAGATTAAAGCAGAGAGCATTGCTTACTTCCCAATCCAATTGTTTCGCAAATATCTAAAAATACTAACAAGACTTAATGATGTAATTCTGAACATAGATGTCTAAGTATACTAGACCATGATAACTGATAATGGACAAAGACATTTATTGATGGAAATAGAAAGTGGAAAAGTAATACTGTACAAGAATAGCTAAGTAATGTTGGGCAGGGATGTCTAAGTAAGTAATACTGGCAAGGATATCGCAACTTTTTTTCGCATTATCTCATCCTCTCTCACCAGTCCCTCCCCTTCTATTCCACAAAAATTGCTAAAGTGCCCTGCACCTCGCCTGGCTATAGAGAAGTTCCGGCAGCCTCAGCAAATTCTCTCAGTCCTCATTACGCTGCTGCCTCCATGTTGACAGCCTAGTCCATCTTTTTCTCATTTATGCAAACAGACAAGTCCAGAGGCTAAAATGAGGACGATGGAGAAAATGTGCATTCATACAATTTTAACGGTCTATCGGAAGAAAATCGAGGTGATAAGACCGTCTGACTCTCCAACATTTCCTTCCCCTACATTGCCGTCTCTCTCTTATCTTCTCCTTTCTGTCTCTCTGGATTCTAAAAATCGTTGACACCGCTATTCATTTGATGTTACCATAGCACTGACGACATTTTTCAACGGGGAACTTTTATATTTACTCGTGTGTATGTGTCTTAACAATGAACATCTTTATTAATCCAAGGGGGCAATTATACTCGGGGTTTGTCCTCATATTAAAAAAGTAATTGAAACAACTAATAAAACAAGAAGTTGTTACAAGATAAAGATGAGGACAAGAGAACAATAATTTTGTGCATCATATAAAAGCTTTGAAAAATGCAATCTTACATCTAGATCATTCTTAAGACACATCATCATCATCCACACACACACGCTGACAATTCATCTCGAGTTGAGCCGCTGGTTTGCTGATGGAGCAAATGATTTGACTTGCCTGTTACTTGTGTATACAGACCTAGCGTACTGTTTACCTGAGCTCAATAAAACAAACTCTCCTACTGGTACATGTCCTCCACACAATACAGGCTGCCTTTCTGACATTTAGCTGATCACAAAAGGAAGCAAAGTTCCTCTCCCTGACACAGTTACCTTGGAACATATATTGACAACGCCGTTCAAATTGTTCTTAACATGGAGGACATACTGCTGAGCCATCATACAAAGGAAAAATACTTTCAATGAATGACTGATAAAAATGGCTCAGAACTACTTTGCTGACTGAAACATTGTTCCTTGCAAAAAAAGGTAAAATCTTGGTGGCCAAGACCAACCCTGGCCACGATTTTCGTGTTTACATATCATCTAAGCTGGCAGTTAAGAGAGATGTCCAGGTACTTTATCGTTCATCATGTATTACATTGGCAACAACAACATCATCTTTAATATTTTGGTCTATGTTGACATCTTTCGTTCTATCTACATTTAAGTCCAGAAAGTTCTCATCACAGTAATATACAAAAGTTACAATGCATTTTCATGATGCTTTGTATGCCCTACAACAAGGTTAATAGTAGTAGCATAATAGGTTTTCTCCTTAGTACTTCTAAAGCTGTCTGTAGGTTAGTTATACAACAGGGATGATAGACAACAGCCTTGTAGAGATCCACTGTGTGTAGTAACAGTATCAGAATAACGACCATTGACAAAAAGCCTTTTGCTGTCTGAACAAAAACAACTAATGTGCACTATAAATTAGAAATTAGTCTCAATCCTCGAAGGTATGGTTGTACTTGAATGCAGAAATAAAAACAGCAAAAAGCAGTCTTGCGTGCGCCTTCGGCTTTTCCAGAAGTTTAGACAATGTATTCAGAATCCTGAATCCATTTGTCCTTCATGTTAAGAAAATGTAAAAGCATGATCAGGTAATGCGCTTCTTGGAGGAAGAGAGAAAGAAAGAGTGTTTTTTTTACAATTTCTTCTTCTTGCGTGACCTCTTAAGTGTAGTTGAGTTTATGTACTACATAAAACCCACAACTGGTATCAGACAAAATCCCTTGCTTCTCGATGCTGGAACAACTTTCCATACAAAACGCAAATGACACACCAAGGGGTTTAGGGTCTGCTCGCATCTTCTGAGCAGACGACCATCTTCATGTCTGGCAATAATCCCTAGGTACACGACAGCCACTTCTTGCTAAGGACCGTCTTTTTCTGCTGATGTGCTCTTTTATGTCCAGACGAAGGACTGGAGCGATCCTGCTTTGGCATCTTAATTCCAAACTCATCATCCTTTCCGCTGACTGCAAGCGGCTTCTGTCTCAGAACATTAGTCCCCATTCGTCTGAAAGCTGAATGTTCTCCTTAAAACCATTCAACAGGAGGACAAGAATAAGTGGGGGTGTGTTGGAAGGAGGGACCGGCAAAGGTCGGGGCTGGTGGAGGTATCGACTAGGATGTCCTGTTGTCATCGGGGGTTGGAACAAAACTCATAACAAATCGTTGTCATTTACAAAATGAGTAAGGTGTATTGTATTTGTTATAGTTTTGAGCATACTGATTATACGAACATAAGCGGCAATTCTTCAGAAATAATGCTGTCATCGCAAAACCAATAATTAGGAAGAAAGGAGTGTAAAGATGGATGAAGATGTGGAACTCTGGCCGTTTCTCACAGAGGGTTGCATGGGTTGAACTTGGGGTCTGACATTACAAACGATGTAAACACAATTTGCTCCTCACAACAGACGGGTTACAAGTCTTGATTCAGGCATGAAGGGTCACAGGCTGTGTTAGTTCTAGCCCAGACTACATGCTTTGCGAGAAATCGGATTGGTGATGTGGACTGAAGTGTCTCTAATACATAGACATAATAAAAATCGCGAGGAAAGAATTATAGGCGGGGAAGAAATGAGGACGGTAGTCTTAGAAACCAAACATCCTTTGGGATGAGAGAGATAAAGAATGAGCAGAAGTTAGCAATAAGGCGAATGAAGCTGTAAAATAAGAAAAAGGAGGAAGATGAAAGGAAGATGAACGAGTAGTTTGTTGGTGTTTAACGGGAGTCGGAGTTTCAGGATACACAGCCCCACAGACAAGTAATCAAGCTCTGTAAATAGTCATCACACGTGGGATGTAAAAGAAAGAAGAAAGAAGAACTCTGAGAAGGGGGACGAGCTTCTAGTCTCACTTACAGATGCAAGCTCACCTTTTGTGGCAGTATGAATGAAAAAAAATGTTTGGCCAAAGGACATGAAAAGAAACGAGAGGAAAATAAAATAATTATATTGTTGACTGACACTTTAATCGGAACTTCTGCTTCTCCTTGACTTGATTGCAACTATGATTGAACCAAATAAAATAAATAAATAAATAAATAAATAAATAAATAAATAAATAAGAAATGAGGAACATAAGTTTTACTAAACAGCCTGGTAAACACATCAGAAAAGATATTTCAAGAAAGGTCAGCGGATGCTTGTGCAATAATTTTCGTATTCTAGAGAAATATTCTCTGGGATACAGCAGCTAATCTCTGATGCAGATGAGATCAGAAAGAAATGTTTTTCCTCTTTTCACGCAGATTATCCGCTATTCTTCGCATAAACAGAATTTTCAGAAAGCTGAGACGATGCTGTAAGGACTTGTTTCTTCTACACGACCCGTTAGTATTTTTTGTTTGTTTGTTTTTTTACTTGTAATATTTACGATGAGCGCGTTGCTACGCTGTTGTCAGCTTGCGTGCATGGCCTGCAGAACAATGCATTAATTTTTTTGTGTTTAGCAAGAATGAATTCGTTAGATCATAAACATTTTTGTCACTCTTTTGCTCGATCTCATCACTGATATTTTGTTTCAGCAAGCCTTGTACTTTTTTTCCTTCTTCGTCTTTCATGTTTAAAATGGTTATTTCAACGAGAGAACTTTTCTTGTTTGAACTTTTCACCGGAGCTCTTTTTGGGATTGTCTGTGATCTACACCGGAGTCGAATCGCTGCCAAAGTGTGTCGGACATCCTCTTCGAGAGCTTGTTCCTCTTTTTTTCTTTCTGTTATAAACAACCATTTCCACCATGTCACCACTACCCCTTCCTTCCTTCTACAACGTTTAATGTTCTAAGTAGCTTGGTGCCCGTTTCAGTAGGACACGCAAACATAGTCATAAATCTTCCAGTTTTTTATCTATGAAAGTGAAATGTATAAGAACAATTCTCTGAGGTTTTCAAGACGGAATTTATCATCTTGGTCGCGCGACCTTAAGTCCTTCATTACTCTAGCTGAATGAAAGCTTTCGGTGTCGGAGACAGGAGTTCTAGAGCTCCATCAATTATCACATATCTTACTTAACACTTGGTTAACATTTAGAGATGAGCAAAAAATAAAAAAAAAAAGAAGAAGGAACGACACTGTCGCACACTGCTACCCAATGCTTTATGACTTTCTACACGACCTCCCTTTGCCCATCCCATTTAGCACACTAATGATGCTGGTCTTCAGAGCTGTTCCACCCGTGTGGATTTGCAAATATCTTTGTTTGGGGGCAAAAATCGCCAGCAAATCGTCTCATCATTGTCCTTGACCTCTTGACCTAGATACTAGGGGAGGCGAGCAAGCCACCATGGCTGGACCTTTTCTTGGAGCCAGATAATGAACTGTCTATGTCCGTCGACACTTTCCCGTAACGCGATGAATCTTATTTCTGAAGCTGCCACAAGCGCCTCTTTCAATTCCTGGTTGAATGTTTTACTGGGGCCATTCTAGTAGCACTGGTATCAATTCGGTTACCAGGCTCCCCTTGCTGTACAGACATTGCTCCCACCCTTTCCACTGCCTCATGGCATCCGTACTCCAGGACCTCTTAGTCAGGCCCTTGCGATGATGTTTTTTTCACGTGGACAATATGGAATGTTCCCATGAAATCCGTTTATATATTTTCTTTATCTTTCCTCTTTTAAAAAAAAATCTTCTCGTGACATTCACGGATTTTTGTATTATAAACCTTTTTCTCAGACATCGGGGTTTCTTTTAACAAATGGATTAAACACTTTTTTATTTGTTGGTGTGTCCGTTTATTGTTAAATATTGTTAGAAACGCGTGCCTACCATTTAAAAAAAAATTTTGTAACAGATTTGCAGGAGCAAATATATTAATTCTTTTTTATTTTATTTCTCTCTCAGCCTTTTCTATTAAACGTAAACAATCAAGTCAATATCTATGTAAGGTTGGCGAAAACTCCCAAAGTGGTTTGTCTTTTAAAGTTCTATTTCGATAAAAGATGTATCCTGGTGTCTTGATCAAATACTGTGATGACAAATCTCACAGCGAATGACAGATCAGTTTACCATGATAAGTAAGTACAAACTGACCAAGAAAAACCTATTGCTTTAAACGATGGAGTGAGGAGCCAGGGGCCACATCAACTACCCCAGTTTTGCTTGCCCAATCTCAGTAGACGACCCTGTCGACCATCTAATGGCTCGGAAGTGTAATTACACCATCTTGTTCACTCTAACCAAGACTGGCCAACTGGCTTAGCAGCGCCCCACAAAAACGGCTTTAGATAAGAGGATAAAGAAAAGAACCGTTGAAATACAAGAAAACGAATTTCTGTTTCTAACAGCTTTGGCAAAGAAATGTCTTCAAGAGATAGGACTTAGTCAAAGGAATTAGAAATATATAAACGCATTTATTTACCCAAAGAAAAACATTTAAGTTCGCCATCCGTTTGAATTTCATCGGTCCACCACAACGAGTAATAATATTTCTTAGAAAAGGAAATTGAATAATGTGCTAAACTTTAAGCAGTAAGCATATTTGAATCACTTTAGTGGTTAAATATCAAATATAAGTCATCAGCACCCAGTCCACGTTTCTCTCTCTCTCACACACCCACGCACGCATCAGACACATGCATTGCAAGTAAATTCGATACTCCAACCTCCACCTCATTGCACTTTTTTTGCTCTTCTCCGCAAATTCTGCTTCAGAAGAATATCACAACAGCTGAAAATTTAGGATATATGACTCCAATTTCGACCTCGCGGGAAACTGGACCGTGTCACTTATTGATCATTCCGCCTCACGGTCTTCCTCGCTCAGCAGCAGCAACCTCCCTGTCCCCCATCTTCCTCGGGTCCACCCAGAAAGCCGTCATGGCGCCAGCGCCGGCCAAGGATCGAAAACTAAGCGATCCGATTTCTATAGGTTGTGGACTCTGGGGTTTGGCTCGTCATTTGGTTCTCCCCATCGAGCTGTTTACAAGATCAGGAACGATGGCACGGCAGCTTGTCTCTTTTCGAGAATAATGCAAAGAAACCACAAAGGATCCAGTTTAGAGGAAAAAGCAGGAGAAAACGATTGTTTGGAAACTCTATTCTTTGAGTGGAAACGATTTAAAGCTTTAACATCTATCATTTAAGTGCAAATCGACATTTGCCTTTTCTTTTCCTTCAAAGCTGTCTTTTGTGGAGTTGGGAATTTTTAATCTTAAACCTGGGAAGTCCAAATGCACATCATCGAAGCTGCCGAAATGATAACAAGATTGTGCAGACGTACAGCAGACAAAGAAACCAAAAGAAAATTTTATAATTTCCCAATTTCATTATTTATTTTTTGTTTTAACTCCAAAAGAGAAAGCAAGAAGTGATTTTCGCTGAAAGTAAAGAATATAGAGTTGCTTCTGTTCATTTTTGTTCAGTGATGCAATCTGTTATTTCCAGCACTTCTTCCATGTTAGTCAAGTTCTCCAGCCTGTAAAACTGGGTTTGAAGAAACTACATTTTTTTACGAACAGAAGACCCAACTGTGATAAGAGGGACTGATCTTGTCCGAAGCTGGACAAAGCCTTGTCTAAATATTTTGGACGGCAATGACTTTCGGCCTCCTCGGTTACCAGCGAAACCGAGAGCCTTTCCGTGCTTGTGACCAAGCCTGGCATCCAGACTGTCAGGGTACCCTCTCTCCATGTTTTCTTATTGACTGCCTTGCCCTGCCAAGCCCCGTAGACGATCCCTGCGTCGGCTACATCACTTCTTTGCCAAGCGCGAGACTCGATACAAAGTAAGAGTCATTAAGAATCTTTTTGAAACGCGATCACAGTCCGACTCATTACCCACCTATCGGGCTTGTCTCCTTGAAAGCAGCACTCTCGCTGCGCAAATGTTAACAGAGGTAAATAAACACCCATCCTAGCGGCTGATGCCTCTGTGAATGTTTCTCTGCGGGTCGAGAGCGCTGATATGGTCTCCGATAGATTGAAGAGAGCCGTAGCCCCTGTTCCGAAGCCGCGTTTCCGCAATCTCAAGAGCTGGACCCGCAGGTCAACATCAAGACCGTCTGCCAATGTCATCAACGTCTCGCCAAAAGTCCAACGTATAGGGTTTTCCATCGGCCCTCTTTAGCACCATAACGAATTCCATTGCAACACACCGTAACGAGACACCACATACTGGCCCCCCGACCGGAGGCCAAGCCAATGTCAAATACATTCTACCGTGAAAGGGTCGATTTCTTTCGTTTTCAAATAACATCCTAAAGTAAAACCTTACGAGAATATAACATTACTGCAAGGTTTTGTTAGGTGATTGAATATGTTTTTCAAATTCTTTATTTTGAATAGGACGACATTGCCATTCACCCTGAAGCTTAGTAAAAGTTTAGGTATATGAGTATTAATTTTGAAACTATATAATTGTTCGATTTTGTGTAACTTTTGCTCTTGTTTGTTGTTGGAATTTCTTTGTAAATTTTGCAGCTTGATGCAACATAATAAAAAATAAAAACAACCCATGTTTGCTCAGCGGATGGGTTTGTAATTTCGACCTATAAAAAAATAACATTTCCCTGAGATATATGAAAGATTTGTTAGCACCGTTTTTTTGCACGGCGTATTTATCAGTAGAATTTATTCTCAAGGCTTCAGGTCTCCTATTAAAGAGTCTTCCTTAGGGGAAGTGGTTTTGTGAAACAGAAAGCCTGTCGACTAGTTTGAAGAATTCTAGATGCCAGCCCGTCCCTGGCCCTTCATTTCCTGGATGTCGTACTCGTTCCTCAGCCTTTTTCACGACAATCTAAAACCGGTTTCCATTTGAGAGCAGCTGATGGTTAAGGACAGCAGAAGCGGGCCTGGGACAGAAAATGGAAGGCAGGGAACGGATACAAATCTAGTCGACTTCTCCCTCACTGAATAGAGCTTGATTTCATGTCCATTAATACTTCTGGCATCCGCGGCCTGTGAGACTTCAGTATTATCTGGCGAACTTCGTTTACAGCCACTGAAATAAGAGAAACGAATGGATATTTTCTTTTGTCCTGATGCTGCAATGCTTTTATCGTTGCTGATCACTGTGGCACCCACAAGAAAAAAAGCTAAAGCTTTACTTTTCTAAAATTTGACGATGAGGAAAATCCTCTAATCTTTCTCATCTGTGTGTTTGTTGTTCCTTTTCTCTATCTATCAGAGTGACTTTATGGTTATTCCTGTCTGTCTTAGGTTTGTTAGTCATCGTGTCACACTGTGATGACATGAAATGGTCTCACATTTACAACATAATTTTTCCCCTGTACAGTAAACCAAGCTTCCACTCTAGCAACAGGCGCCTGTGACTGCCCCTGGTGTGGGGAAACCCACTTGGTCCGCAGCCTCCGTCTTGTCATAACATGGCGTCGTCTTCTCGATAGCGGTCAATAACCCTGTCAAGCTGTGTAACCCTGCTGCTGTTGTTTCTGTAGTTTATTCTTTCTGATGCATCAACAGATGGTTGTGAGGAGACGAGATCTAAGCATAATATATCAAACAGAATATAATGCTCTGTGTTTCCTATTATTATCTGTTTTAGTTGTTTTGTTCCAGCATATCCTATCATGAGATAGGTTGAATGGCGATAAAATATTTGCTGAAAACAAGGGAATTTCTAACTATATGTCACTTCATTTGCATTTTCAAACAAGCAAACAAACAAATAAACAAACAAACAAAAAGAGACAAACAAACAAAAAAACCCAACTCAAGCTAAAAAGTAAAGAAAAAAAAAACCGAAAACCCAATATATGTATATCGACATTTTTATTCTGTTTTCTCCTTGGTCTTGTTCTGTAAAACTACTTTTTTGAGTTGCGTTTTACCAATTTATCTCTGCACTATTACTTTTTTCTGTTTTTTGTTTTCTCTCTTTCTGGTCCTCCTCGTTCTCTACCCTTCCCACGTGGTCTTAGAACCAGTCAGGCTGTTAAAACCAACAATGTCAACCGCGCCGGTCAGCATATTAAGGAAGCAGGGAGGCTTAAGTCGACGTCGAGAAACCGTTTTGTTGGCCCCAAGACCTGAATTGAAATTCAGCACAGGACATTTTTTAAGAAGAAAAATAAATTACAACATAAAAACGACCTCTCCGGCAACCTTTCATTGCAAAATAACTATAAACTCCTTCTACGATCGGATACATGGTTCGCTTCTGAACTCAATGCATGACCTCTCCTCTTTCATCTCAGTAGCTCCTCGCAATCTCGTTTTAATTTCTGCTTTTTTTAACACTTTTCTTTCGTTGACCGCTGTCTGTTAGTGTCTCACTGTGGCCAGCGATTTTTATGTCTTGCTCGGGAGAAATAAAGCTTAGTTGTAAAAGTTGAAATGTTTGTTCCTGTTGACTGATGTAGTACTATGAGGATTTGTGGGAGAGTTCCTCCTTAAAGCTCTGTGTGTGACAAGCAGAAAGAAAATAACTTCCACAGGGCAGAAGTACTTTGAGATGATCTTGCTTTCTTACTCTTTAAAAAAATTGTATGTAGACGAATGGACAGTGAAAAGGTCAACATTTTTCTGTGTAGTTGTGTGTGTGTGTGGTGGAGGATGTAGAAATGTGTGTGTGGGTGGGTGGTATGATCTGAGTGAAAGTTCTTGCGTTTCCAACATTTACAGTTCACGAGACAGCTTCCTAAATTGAGTTTGATGAAATTTACAACTACTCTCCCAAAGTCTTTCAAACTCTAAGGAAACCAAACACCTAGAACACAAAAATGGAAAACCTGCAACTGGGGCCAACCCCAGCCTCCGCATCATTAACCATGTCCGCGCCCTCCAACTCTCTTAACGCACTTTTACCACAGGTCCGCATGAAGCTCACCAACTTTATTACCTACAGTGATAAACAAGATTATGAGTTACCATGAACCAGGGGCTGTGCTCCATAATGCTATTCTTCCTGTTTAAAGGCAAGGAGGTTGGATGCTTGGCTATAACTGCTCGTCCCTGGGTTTAAATCACATCGCAGTAAACTTTGGCTCCACAGGGTAGCACCTCACATTAACACAGCGTTTACGGGTATATCCCACTCCAAGTCTGCAATGTACTCTTGGTTTAATTTTTGGAGAACCTTAATTTTGATAAAAGCCTGTCTTATAATCTGTCCTGAAGGCGTTGGTGATCTATTTCTGTTTCCCTAACCCGTGCCACTGATTCCATTTACATCAGCTGACAACCTTGTTTGCTCAGAAGAGCAAGTCATCTGCCAACCGGAGCTACTCACCCTTGGGAAAAGGCGCTCCAAAAGTACAGACATATACAGCATGTGCAAATATCATTTTATCTTATTTTTTAAAAAATATATAAACAATTTCTATCGTCACCATCTGGTTTTTCCAGAGTAAAAATGTCGATTATAACAGAAGTGACTGCGGGACACACACTAGAGGATGACTAGGACAAATATCCCAACGATGCCAACAAGATTTCCGGCAAAATGGCTTCTTGCTGGCTTGTGTCAACATCTCTGTCAGCGATTTGAGAGATGGACAAATCACTAGATCCGTGTGTGTCTGTAATTTTCGGTGACTGATGACAAGGTGGTTGATCTGGTCCTCGGGAAAAATTTGTTATGTTGAACCACTCTCTTAATGCGCCATCTACATATAAAATAGCACTCTTTTACAATAAAGGGATTGGTGCGTGCTTGAAGCATTCAAGGATTGGTCCATACACTGGAAAAATTATCGTCAAAATTACACGGATGCTCGATATTTGTTGAAGATTGCGTGCTGGCCTGTTCAGGTCACGCCACCTATGAAATTATAGCCCCTACCTGCCATAAAAGCGTCCATTTTTGTTTTGCTCTCCCTTGATGATGTCGACAATGTTTTGCTTTCGCATATTCTGCCTCGTATCATGTTTAATGGGATATAATATTTTTTTATAAGTTGTCGCAGTTATATATTAGCCAGAGATAATCACAAAGCGGGTCGCTGGGACATCAATGGGAGTGAACAAGGAGACTTAAAGATCTTCTACAATTAACCAACTCTGTTGAAAGCTATCACCAGCATCTGTGGTGCTAAACATAAACCCACCATTGATAAAAAGGTAGTGACAGGGTAAATTGTAGTCAGTACGAAAATCGCGGGATTGAGTGAGATCGCAAGAAAAATGGAAATTTGCAGACGAGGAGTAAAGTCACAAGTCATGCATGGTATAAAAACAAAATTCACTTCTTAAAAGCCATACTATCTATAAACAACAGATCCTTTATTATCAGACCATTTTTATCTACTATATATTTTAGTGCACAAGTCTATGTAAATTCGTGTGTGTTTTGTGTGATTTCGTGTCTGTGTGTGTGGTTGAAATTCTCAGCTGCGGAGAAGTCATATTTACACTGAAGTAACATCCATGCAATCAAACCTTCTGATCCCAATATTACAAAGGAAAGACAATATTTGACTACTGGTGTTCCAAGCATCTTGCCCACCAATCAGCAAAGAAAAAAAAGCCCAATAGTCAAATGGATCAAACGGCCCCGCAATGTTGCCCTCAGACTCCAAAGTATTATATTTGCATCTGATTGGAACAAAGGTAGTGAATACACGGACCTGTATGGCCACTGACCGATCCTGCAAACCTTGCTGGCCACGTGATCGTGACTTGTCTTTGATCCGCTGAGACAGAATGCGTGAGCAGTCACGAAATTCCTTCATTGGAATGCACAGACGTGTTGTCCACCAGACTCGGAGTCGACAGCAAAGGTTTCAAAAGCCATGCGCACATTGGTGATTATAACTCAAGAAAAAATATTCACACTGCTGCGAACACATTACTTACAGTCTTACATGTTCTCTTTGAAGTCCTAATAAAAGCCAGTTTAATAAATAGTATCAATATTTTTCAAACTACAAATTAATGACTTACATGGTCCTTAATTAAAAAAAAGGTTTTCTGACCTATGCCTCATCATGAATTATTCTGGAAGTATGTGGCTCGCAAGAATACAGTAAAAATCAATCCGCAATGCAATGTAGTGCACCGTCTAATGTAATCATTTTAAAATTGAAAACCAATACGCTTCTACAAAAATTTCACTGTCGTGGATTCAGATAAGGTTAAGGTGAATGCCAGGAAAGAGCAGTGGAGCGGTGAAGGCAATAAGAAATCGGAGTTAGGGGCAAATGCAAGGTTAATCATGTTTAAAATAGATATCGAATGATAGTGAAGAATTTATTTCTTGCTGTTTGGTTTAGTTGCCTCATATATTTGTTTATGATCATCAGTCTGAATTGAATTAATACAAATCCGTAGTTTAAATTGTTTACAGAGAGATATCTGAATTAGCAAGAAAAGAAACTGCAAATTTTGATGCGCATTAACTGATATACATATAGATAAGTCGTGTTTTTGTTTGAGATGGTTAGCTTGTCTACCATCTGTAACAATGAGTATTAATGAAACTTAACACCGTTACTAATTCTGTCACAAGTATAGTTCTCTACCAGTATTTTAAAAAGTTAAATATTTTGCACACAAGCGCGGTCGTGTGTTCGTGCATGTATGTATACACCCTCGCACACTTTCTCTAAGACTTGTGGTGGAGTCAGAATGGTTCTTACACCAGTTGCCAGGATTAAGAAAGAAGGTCGGACAGACATGAAATGCGGACAGTCAGTAAGAAACAAAGACCGAAAGAGAGAAACAAGCCAGAAGGCGTTCAGCTGCATTACAAGACTTCCCAATGATCCACTTAACTATTTGACAATACTCCTCTGTTGACTGTGTCCCTCCAACAAAGTATAAAAAAGGAAGAAAAAACTATCTCATTGAGTTAATGCCAAGAACAACATCTGCTTTGGTTTCAAGTCGCGGGTCCCTTACATTCTGGTGAACTCTTTTGTAAGGATCCTGTCAAAGCAGTAAATACTAGTCTTCGTTGTCCACCTGCCTGCTAGTCACACCATCTCTAGTCTGATGGGAGTGTGTTGTGCTGTTTAGTGTTCTTTTACGTGAAATAATTCAAATGATCAGTGCAAAGGAAATGAATTTTCATGACAGACCAAGCCTTACAGTCGCTTGTCGAGAATATGAAGGACTTCTTTTAATTATAGCAAAATTACTTTTAAGAGCTGGCAAGAAGAACGATTCTATTACTGTCAGAATTGTTCGCAAGGACAAGAATTCCGACATCATGAAGAAGATTTATGGTCCGGAAGGTCTCTTCTTAACTGGACGAATAAGGAGAATATTTGACCAAGTTTAGCAAAGCTATTTACATAATCGAATTGAAAATCTTTCCCAAACTTCGTCAGCAGTTCATTCATATTTGTATTGTTAGGAAGGTGAGCATGTTGACAGTGTTGACAACAAAACCTCTACACTCATGTAAGTGGTCCACCAAACAAAGGAACTTCCTTACCATCCACATTTTGTCATTGTGACTGTTAAACAAAGCATTTACAAAGCAGTAAACTGTGGATGCATACAAACCATATCAGGTTGTGTGGTGTTTATATGAATATATGGCATTTATCTGTCAATATGACAGTATATAATGTGATTATGTTTACGCAGCACTACTGTGTTGATGTATTTACAACACAACATGCTGTGAGTATGTCTACAGGCCTATATCATGAGGATACCTTTACACAATAATGGGTTTCGACGTCAGGAGGCAGATGGTCAAAATTTCAAAATTATTTACTTTTAAAGTTTTTCTTGGCTGCAATTATTTTACCTTTTCCATGTCAATACAAAAGAACAATAAATCAAGAAGGAAAGTGGCAACAGGTGCACTGAACTGACTCATGGAAGTCCAGCCCAGTCATCCTCCGACATTTATATCAGCCTTCGCAGCTGGAGAGGCGTGTTCGAGCGAAGAAAATGTAAGACATCGCCCTTCTGTCTGACAGACAACTCCATGGCAGCCTCTGGTTCAGACGACTTCCGTTCGCTGGTCCTACGTCTGTGTCAAGCAACCGCTGGGCCTCTAGGACAACCGCGACTATCCCAGGGGAGATAAAAAGAGTTGTCTGCCCGTGCTCCGTTCTAATCGTATTGTCTCCGTTCTTTTAGTCACAAACAACCCGGACAGAGGTATGAAAATAGAAAAAGCGAACAAAACGTTTTTGTATATAAAAAAGAACCTCTGAATAGTCTTCTTTATGCCAATACTTTGAATTATTTACTAGGTACATACATATATTCGATGATTGGACAAAGAAAGAAGCAATGATGAAAGGCACAAAGGCAGCAGACAAGAAAATTGAGAGAGAGAGAAAAAAAAAACGTTCTAGCAAGCAACGGGTGGGCAAATGAATAAATACAGACAGTCATACAATTACCATGAAATATGTGTGCACGAATATAAACACGGTAAAACAGATTCTCGCATTTTCATCGTGAAAGAATTGCTTCAGATGACTTTCTAAACAATTTTCACTTAAAAAATATGTGATGAAGGAAAGGTAGAGAAGAAAGGGCAAGAGAGATACAATGAAATATTAAACAATATTACATACAAATGGATAAACAGACACAAAGGCAGGGAGACTATGGACTGGCGACATGGTGGTATAAACCATTCCGACAACTCGGGAGAAGAACAGGATGCGAGCTACCCACGCTGTGTACAAATTCGAGAAAATTGCTTGCTACATATTCATGACTTGTCCAAAGCCGGACGTGTACTAAGCCATCGAAAATCGGAGCTGTCCACAGTAAATCTGATTGCGGAGCGCAGGGCACTGGCTAAGATATTCATCGGGTTGACATGGAAACTCCTGCAGGCATCTGCTAAGTGCTGCATTTTCCATTGCCTCAATTCCAGGAGGAAAAATGTTGTGTATGGATTGATCTTTCGGACGTTACACACGGTTAAAGAGGAAACGACTTCGTGGTCTGTGAAACTGGCCGGGTGAGACTTATGGCTGTAAACATTTCTCAGACAACACAAAACATACCGAATACCATAAACACTATGTTGATGGATCGAAACCACTACATCTACACGCAGTATGGACTCTTTATTCAACAACAAAGTCAGCACGATTATCACAGCTCATCATTATTTATCAACTATCATTACATTACCCAAGCTTTGTTTAAAACAGCAAACTTAAAAGTTTAGTCTAAGGATAGTCCAGACAGCTTTATCAGGAGAAAAGCAGGGAAATTTTTTTTTATAAATTATTGCAAAAAAAAACCAACCAAAAACAAACAAAAAACCCAAAACAAACAAAACAAAACAAACAAACAAACAACAAAAAACAAAACCCAAAACGGAAACATTTGTGTATGGCTTACTAAACATACGAAGTAGGTATCGCGGATAATCAAAATGATCGCTACATTAAAAAAGAGAAGATAAGAATTGTTTAGTGACAGGCTGTGAAAACACCAAAGGGAACAACAAGAGATTTGTAGATGATACTGTCACCAACATCAGCTTGCAAACGGTTTTTGTATGTGCAAACCCGATATGTAGCTTCATGGTTCTCATGTTTGTGAAATATGAAAACAAGAAGAGATCGAATAATACCTTTAAAAGAAATAGTTAGGGTCTGGTGGTTTGTCAGAATAAATCTGAGAGCAAGTCAACCGTGAACTTGTAAACTAACAGCTTGTTAAAATGCACTTTTCTCTCCCTTTCTACTTTGTGTTTTTGTGCTTCATACGCGCGAATATTTGATTCATTCAGTTTAAAATCATTGAAAAAAGTATTAGGCATTTTAAAATTTTAAACAGAACATGACAAAACTAGTCATGGCTGAATTGGAAACTAATGATGGAATCAATAATAGTGCTCAAAGTTGCTGGAAAGATGTCATTAAAAGCAATAAACAATAGAGAACAGATGGAGTAACAGACATGAGGAAATTCACATTTTAAGATTATTTCATAATCGCTTCAGGAGGACTTGGAGAGCTCGTTACTTTGTCCTTTATTGCTGTACTTGTTGCAATACTAATGTGGATTTCTGATTTGCAGCTGCCATCTTTGAAAAGGTGATACCCAGATAATTAACGCGGTTCACTTCTTCATCAAATTGTTGTTCATTTGTGTAAATATCTTGCTTGCTGTGATGTTTGGTTATGACTTGCTTTTGTCAGTGTTAGTCTCCGACCTGTGCGAGCATGCCGCATTAGACTGATAAAGCAGATGGTGATGATGAGGATGAGGATGATGACTACGAGAGTAACGACGATTGTGATGTCGCTGCAGCTGCTACTGATGATAATGCAGTGTACGTCAAGACTCGGGCGTTGACGGATGCTCAAGGCTAGGGTGTCGGCGGCGAGGGGTAAGGGGTTGTGTTGCCATGGCAACGTCCACTCTTGACAATGATTTAGTATTGGCAGTTCAAACCGTTCATGTCTCAAAACATCTAGGAAGAAACTTAAATGTGACTGCCAGCTTGGCGGACAGAGCAACAAAGAGAAGGAGAAAAAAAAAGAAAAACAAGAAAGAGAGAGCCAGAAAAAAGGTAGAAGGAGAAAAGTCTTAAAATATCTCCAGGTCTTTATCTCTACCTTTTTCTCTATCTCTCCTCCCCTCTTTATATCCTCCTCTATCTTATTTTTTCGTTATCTCTCCTTCTTTACATCCTTTCCACATTCTTTGTCCCTTTCTCTATCCACCCCTTCTTTCTCCATATGAATTGCCCCTTCCTTCTCTCTCACTGCTTTATTCTATCCAGCAACCCCTTCCTATTCAGAAATAGTTCTCGATGGCAATTGAATTCGTCGCCTCGTCACTTCTTGCAAAAGAAAAGAGAAAAAATCACACACGGGGAAGAATTTCGAGGAGAAAAGAAGCGCAAAACTGCAAATTGGCGACGAGGTATTGCACAGGTCCTTTTCATTACGCAAAGCGTTGGATTTAAGCGATCCCATCTTTGAGGCGCGACACGCAAATTTGAGCAGGCACATGACAGGCAAGGGAAAAAGAAGAAGAAAAAAATAGAAATGAAAGGGGAATAGGAGAAAACGAGATTGAAGGTTAGAGCAAAGAAGTAGTAATAAAAGATGTGGTAGAAGTAACAACTCCTTCGTCTTAACTGCTCCTTAGATATAATTATCTAGTCCTTAGTTTAATTGTATTGTAACATGTACTATTAAGTTACTAAAGATTACAATAATTCATGAAAAATACCATACATAATTTTTATGAGATACACCACTACGCAGATATATCAGCAGCTGTTGGTAATCACCAAAAAATTAATTCATGGTCTGAGAAGTGTCTTGCGGCGCACGATGTAAGAAAGTTAAATTAAATTTTAAACATTAGAACCAAAACAGTATCAACAATGGTCAACGGTTTGACGGTGTCACTTGGCACGAATCGAAAAAGCCTGCAGAATCAGACAGAAAAAACTTGCTAGGAAATTCGAACAGGTTGTAAAGGAGAGCATCATGACATGAAGACAATGGCGACTGTGAAGGTGATGCTGGGGTCGAGGTGTCTAGACAAGACACTCCAGGCAGCTCAGTCTGCGAAAAACTCTCGATGGTCTGTTTTGCATTTTGGGGAAAAACAATACAAGAAGAATTGCTGTGAGCTCAGGTGACAGCCTTTTATGCCCGTTGACAGACTTCCTCGCTGAAGAGGAATAATTTCCTCTTTCCTTTATCCGCGCCGCAGAGCGAAATGGATGGAGAATTAATCCGAACTTTAATACAAGTCTCCCGGGGGTAAGAGAAATGATTGACGTGGCCAGGGATAAGTCGCAAGGATTATGGACAATGCAGGGGCTCGTCCTGCACAGTCGGACGGTCGCTGAATGTTAATTTGACAGATGATGGAAGAATGAAACAAAAGCAGGGCGACTGCCCTGGAAGGGAAGAGCGGAGTAAATAAAATAACGGTTTGTGGGAGAAACATTTGCCCCTTCCCCGACAATCAATGCAAACATCGCTCGACTTGTGTGTGAAATTTTGTTCACAACAATAATCAAATTTCGATTAAATAATTTTTAAAAATCTGTAATGGTTTTCACGATTTTCAATGCTCCTTACATCCTTATTGAGCTGGAGCATATTCAATCTGCTCCAGAGGGACAAATTTGGACAGAAACATGTTCAAACCAGTCCAAATTGGGTTCTGGAATATAGTTTGACTTGTAAAAAATTTTACACAATGGCTCTGACAGATTTTAAATAAAATTTTATCAACCAAGGGCACACTATACAGGGGTCAGCGCAAAGCGTGGGCGTCTGAACAGATAAAACGAAAGTTAAATCAGTGCTCGGGTGATCCGATTTCAATCTCACGAGGAACGCCGATGGATTGTGGTTTAATGGATTACTCGACCACTTTCATAGCACGAGTCCATATAACACCCGATACAAGGCGAAGAATAGAGATACCATGCATGTCACCCATAGTCCCGTTCGTGGGACAACTCTAATGTGACTGGTGACTGAAACAAATGGAAATACGACTCTCAGTTTCAGGAAAATAACATCCACACCTTAAAGTTATTTTGTGAAACGACAATTTATTTGATACTGAATATGCTTAGAACACATATGGCGAAATGTGTGCATGGAAGCTATATTAAAGTTTGGTCTCACGTTTCTCAATATTTGTGACGGTTGAGACTGGATTTAAAAGGAAAATAAAAATTCTGGCGTCTAGATGGGCGGATAAACCACATGAAGTTGAATCCCACCTCAGAGACATTCAGAAGGTGATGGCACCTCGTCGCTAAATTGCTTTATTTGGTTCATGCATGAATTTGTATTACTGGACTGCTGGGGGGGGGGGGAATTGTTGTTTGACGCCGTGTCAGCAACTAAGGCTATATTACAGCAAGCAGCCAGCCCTGTAAACAGATGCCACGTGCAGAGAAAGAACAGCGTGCCCGAGACGAGAAATGAACTCTGGGCAGCCAACCTTCACTGTATTGGTGACAGGCGCTAACCGTTGCGCCACCGGACCGCTCTGGACTGCTGGAAGACGATTTTTAGTATCATAACGAGGCAGATGTGTACAAAGCTTCCGGTTTATTAAAATTTCAGATTAACTACTAAAACGAGGCAGATGTGTACAAAGCTTCCGGTTTAGTCACATTCATTGTTAAGGCTCACCGAAACTAACAAAGAACTTCGTAAGAAGCTAAGGGTTGGTCTCAGCAGACAGACAGCAATCCACCTATACACGTCCGTGGTTTATGTGCTGGGGCAAGGTTCACATGAGTATGTATCTTAGCTGCTCACTTATCGTAAATCCTTCAATGCACCATCACTGTATTGAAGTTCAGACTGCCAGGAACAAGCTCTGAGACGAAGAGTTTATATTAAACATCACAGTGGAGTATGTCCATGACAATGCCTGTACCCTAAGACTAACCCAATATTTACTGGGGTCTGATCTGTTCCTTTTTAACAGATGATACAAATTTCAACACATTCTTAAAATCCGAGCTTATCACAACACACATATCCACTAGGTAGAAGGGGTAGAACTATGGATTCCTACTGCTTACGTCCACTTACGCACAGGATAGATAAGCAGCAGGCACAGGCTAACACTGGAGTAACCCTGGTGGTTAAGTCGATGTCAGTCTGGTTTACCACAATGTGGCGAGATGGGAGCCGGGAACACTGACTGAGAATGACGGTTCGTACCTTTTTTTGCGCCGGCTGTGTCAAGACTGCACCATGTTTACCGGGCAGATAATGTAACGGGATTAATCCCAGATAATGGCGACGGACACAGACATACGTTGCTGGCGCTGGCCTCGCGAGGAAGTGTCAGTCGGTGTGGCACTATCTATGGGAGGGCAGACTAATTTAACTAATCAAGTCATCGCGGGCCCCATAGGCTTCAAGGGCTTGGAAAACGTAAGGTTTCCGCGCAAGCCCGCGTGCCAATCAGATCCCAGTGTGAGGCACACCAGCAGTGGTCTCGCGAGAACTCGAGATCTTGGCGCGAGCTGAACAGGTCAGTGATGTCATGCGTGGTCGTGTAATTTCAATAGATAATTAAATGAATAAATGAATGAGAAGATTGAAAAGAAACAAGGAGAAAAATCAAAGGAAAGGAGGAATGAAAAAAGAGGAAAGAAAATTGATCAGGGTGTGGCTAGTGAAAATAAGAAATGGGTAAATGAGTGAATAAATTAGTGATTTAGAAAATGAATTAGTCAACAAATAAATAAATTAGTGAATGAATAAATCACAAATTTTTGGCTATGGCAACTGCAGGAAAGATTCGAAGTTCAGTAAATTTATGATAAAGGATAACGGACAAGCAAGGAGCGTCCATAACTGTTTAGAATGGACACCGATGAGTATATGACGGGACAGACACGTATGCTTCTCTACGACTGCTCGTGGTCTATGTGGACAATTTTGGAGAATTATGCATACATATGACCTTTACCCCGAGCGGATGGTAAGGCACTTTCAGTTTGATGTCGGTTGTTGATATGGGTAGAGCTCTTATACCATGTCGACTCCTACAATATAAACTTTCTAATTCTAATATATAATATATTGACATACTCCAAAAAGTTGTTTTGTTGGGGTTTTCATAGGAGCAGAACACACTTTTTCGCACACCCTATCACGAAAAGGCGGATCATGGTGACAACTGGGATTGTACCCGTTGCAAATGTGTTAGAACATTGTGGTAAACTACAGCTTGACCAAAACAGAGCGGGTTATATTTTAAGAAGATAAATTTTAAATTAAAATTTTTAAGTAGCGACATTTGTTAGAAATATCAAAAGTGCCTTTGTAAGAAAACAACGAGGGTCGGGGGCTCAGGGTGAAGAGCTTATATTTTGCCTTCAGTAAACTGAAATTCTCTCACGATGATCGCCCTCGACAAAGCTTCGGCTGCTGACACCGGCATCTCTTTTGCACGTGAAACTCAAACCGTCAGAGTGGACGTCACCGTGCAGCAGTCTGATAAAGGATAAAACAGAATCTAGAATCCTTTGAATCTAGATCTCTATGCTATAAATGGTTTATTGAAGGTGGCAATATTGCCGACCTCAGGACATGCAGCGCAAATGTGCCACAGGACTTCCGACTCCTGCTCACTTCCGGTGCGATTGATTGCAACTCCTTGACCATTCCTTGGCTTGGATGTGTCAGGTTCCCAGAGGTAGCAATGGCGGTGGCTACATCCGGGCCAAGGGCGAGAGGCGAGGTGTAACGATGATAAGGACTTATTGGCTGGACCTGCCCGCGTTGTGCAGCAACCTCTCTCATCATCGGATCGGTGGCTGGAAACAAAGTCAACCACTCGCGATGCCACGACCGACGAAAATCGATAATCAATTTTTGTTTCCAGTTTCCAATCTAAATTCGTTTTATTTTTCCTCCTTTTCCGCACCCGCCCAACTCTTCGTCCTCACCTAGCTGAGAAGGTTTCTAAATACTGACGATTTTTCATATCATGTCTGTTATTCCATAAGGAAATGAAGAATCGTTAACTGATCACTGAGGACTATTCTCAAGACTAGGAAAATACTTGCTGCAAAATTTAAAATCTTGCATCAATCACTGGAATGGGAAAGAAAGCTGTCATTAAATAAACATTACCGCAGACATTGTCTGACCATTCCAACTCCCACTCATGGTATCCTATGACCAGTCGTACATCTGGCTGTTATCATCGACATTTTTATCGAAATAGGACCATTCCATCTATGACACTTTCCTAAACGATCTGATTACAAAGATGAAGTGTCTTTGAAAAACAGCTAAGCACCTTGCACATATATTATTCCAGAATAAATATCAGGTTTAATAAGTAAATGAATGTTAAGTGGAACGGTGGCTTAGAAGTTTATGCGTAGCCGTTAACATAACAAGCGTGCTACATCTAACACACACACATACACATATGCATACACACACATATGTAGACCTCGCTATGGTGTGTCAAGGTCCCCAGTAAATGTTTCGCTTTCATGTCTCCATGACAATACATCAGCTGCTCTAGCAACGACACCTTTGACATTATCATCCTCGTCGACCAGAAGGTTGCTAGCGCAGCATTAGATGTAACACAAAACTAGTCTGGCACAGCTCTTTATTCCTGGTAACACAGATTCTTTGATATTTTTCATGATAACTGAGGGTTAATGGCCGAACTTTATATCGAACTATAAATACAGCATCATTCAAAATTTTTTTTTAACGACAACCGTGTTGATTACGCACGGTCATAGATAGAAAAGTTCCCGTTCTAAGAGAAATATTTTCAATGTAATGCTGAGAATACAAAAGAACGTTACAGAAAAAGATTGATGAGGACGACGACGACAACGATGATGATGATGATGAGGAGGAGGAGGAGGAGGAGGAAAAGGAAAGAAGGATTGCTGAATTGTAAATGTTCTGACAACTCGCGCCATCATCTAAGATCTGTCAATACCGTCCAGACGACAAGGTAGATAACCACGGGAGATTCGTGAGAGAGAGAGAGAAAGCTGTGTAAGCCTGCTGCTGACGAATTACCGATGACACCTGCGGGGCTTCAAAGGATTGTGTGCGCACAGCTTGCAGCGTCACGCGAACTTGCTGCACGTCAGACATACTCATAGCTAGTCACGGCGACCTCACCAACCCACGTGACACCCGAACAAACTCACATACAGGCACAGTGTGACTAGGACAATGTTACATCTTCACACCAACAGGTTTTTATAGAACTTTGTCTCACTCGCACTACAGCTCCCGATCATTGGCTGACAACCAGAAGCCACTCGTTTTATTTATATGGTGATGTTATATAGGTAGTCAGGTAAAACTGAGTAATATATGGGAGCTGCTGACCATCGTGCTAACCATCCCACTCGATTCCAGCGACTCGTTCCCCGTTTACCCGCAAATTTTGTTCACAAAAGCCTGCGAGCGCCATCTATAGAAGCACGGTGTTTTATTAAGAACAAACATTGGCCGAAGGTTTCTAGCCAGCCCCTGGCTGTGTCTACAGTGCCTTAACCAGAGGTTTGCTTCAGAGACCAAGAAAACCACAAAACTTTTACTCTCAACTCACCTTTGACTTGCAGCAGTAACTTGTCGCAAGACTACGACCTACACACTGTCACACTACTTTAGTTCCTTAGCCTAGTGAGGACATGAGAAACATGAAAGGACAGAAAGCAGGTGACAAAAACTGTCAACGGCGGTCAGTTGTTTATTAGACGAAAAAGGTTTTGTGGCTGGGGATAGTTTCAGGATCTGAGACTAGCTCAGGCGTTGACTGCCGCTTGATATTTTGGTTTCCTTCATAGATACAACTTACCTACCCTTCTCTACTATCCTCTTTTAAAATATTCAGGTCCTCGATATTTCTACGAGACAAAAGCCAAAGGTTACCTGGAATTTCGACCCTTACCCCGGGTTCTTAGTGAGGCCGCTCTGAGCAACGCCTCGTAGTCCGAAGGGGTGGCCAACCTTTGATTGAAATCCTTGTTCCAGGGTTCAGCATTGGTAAAGGCGCCAACGGCGAAGTAGAAAGCCTCGGTGATGAAGTAGCAGTCAGACCGGTCAGTGTCGGTCTTGGGGTCTTGGTAAAGAAACCCCACGTTGATCCATGAGAACGTCCTGCATATCTCAGCGAAGAACTCCGCCGACTTCGCGTAGGATCCCGTTACTCGAGTGAGCAGACGATATTCTGTTTTGTTTTCAAAGTTCTGCGAAAGTAAAGCGGTCTTATGGGATGGAGATGGTCTAGCCAACACACTCCTCTTGCCAACACAGCGGGACACGTTCTTTAATGCGCAACAGTTTGGATCCTTGATTAGTCAGACAAATAAAGTCCGTCTCACACGGTTTGACATGGTCCAAGGAAGTTTTCGAGAAATGATCTTACTTTTTGAGACAAAACTGTGGTTTGAAACGGAAACATGAAATAAGGAGAATATGTTGACACAAATAATAGGCTTAGATCTTCATTTATTTACCACAGATATCACCGAGGCGAATAGTAAATAGAATATTTCTACCTAAATAATAGGATGAATTTTTCCTTTCTCAGCCACCGACTTGACCTGCTCAAACCGTGTGAACCTGACTTACGGAGCTAGCACCTAAGGTAAAAAAAAATGTCCAAGCATCTGGATAAGCTTAAGAAAATAAATTTGGGTGTATGGGACTGAAAATACCCGCGTTTTATTCGTTGTCGTCGTATCAAACTTATGAAAACTGTTTACAATGGTAAATAAATATATATATAGAAAATGGTATATATTAAATGTGTCCTTGTTTTAAAAAATCAAATTAAAACATAATTAATGTATACAAAAACCTTCAAGAAATATTGTTTTTCTGTTGTAATCGTAAAAAAATACCTTTTTAAAAAAATACATGTGAATAAGAAAATAAAATTGTGGGTACACACCTTAACAAGTGCACCTGCTGTGATGACAGGGATATCCCAGCGTTTAGTGAACCTGGCAATGGGGGCCACTGCATAATCGCAGGCTGGACCCACGAAGACTTGGGCCGTCTTCTTGGTGTACATATCCACCGCCTCCAGTGGACCATCGGTATCCGAACACTTGGAGTCGCGGTAGTCGGCGTGAATGTTCCATCCTGGCAGAAGGCCGAGGCGGTGGCGGACTGTGTCCAAAGCATATTCTATGGCAGATTGAGTCTTCTGCCTGGTCCAGAAATAGGGGCCGGTGAAAGGGAGAATAACTCCTATGGTCACCGTCTTCTGCTGAATAGGATCCACAGTTGTCGACCCGCACGACGGCGCGTTGGTAGAGGTGGTGGTGGTGGGAAGAGAGGGCACCTCGCCCTGACACATGCGCAGACAGGCTAAACTGAGTGTAACCGCCAGACACAGGGTGCTGACACATCTGCTGATGGCACAGGACATTTCGACGATCTTCTGTGCGAAACAAGCTCCTTATCTATAGACGAGGGTCTGCACCTCTTTGAGGAAGAATCCTACCCGACAGCGTCTTCATAACTTTGGAAACCTTTATGCAAGTCGGTTATACACGTGCTAATTATTTAAAACCGTTAATAAAACACTTTTAAAACAGTTCTCTGTTCAACACTTCGCTTACGCCTTTGAAAATAAAACTTTGTAAACGTATCTTTATCTCCAGACACATATCCTTCTTCGAAGGGAGGTACACGTCAATAATCGTGAATTCAGATACCCCTTAAACCTTCATTACCTGGAAAACGTTGAGGTATAAGACCTGTGGTGGAAGAAGGAAAAACAAAATAGGGACGAGAAAGCAAACCAGTTTGTCAACCAGAAAATATCTTCCTTCCACAACTTGATAAGAAGGCATGGCAATTAAATTACATCCACCTTCGGGTACGCCGACGGCTTTTGTGGCGAGGCAATGAGCTTACGTCTGTCTTCATGAGTTACAGCTCGTGATTCATTCCCCGAGGGGCACTGATGGTCCACCGAAAACAGACCTACCTACCTACCTTCACAAGTCTGACCTGTGAACAGCCAGGTGTTCCAGTCCACCGCAAACTGTTTGTGTCGCTACCTGTGCGACTCGCGTGCAGATTGATGTCTCGTGTAAGTAAACGATTTTGACAGGGATGCCAAACCTTCTCCTGCCGCTGCCAGGCTGTGAGAATAACAGTGCAGGGGACTGTGCATGTTGACATGTAACGATGAGAGGGCGGAGAACTCGACTACAAATTGTTTACTCTTTTCCCTTCGCTGTCACGTTCCCCTTTCGGGTGCGTCGGGAGGAACGGGTAGGCAGGTTTACTTTGCTGGGGACACCTGTTGTGTCAAACCTTTCTTCTTCCTTTGAATTCAATTTACAGGGGTCTCGTGTTTCCTTCAATTTCTATCCAGCGAGCGTTTATAATTAGGACAAAAAATAGCATAAAAACCATGTAATTATTGCCGAAGGATTGAATTGAGAAATATTTTGTCACAACACACCTTCACTTGTGTAGGACCTTTACAAGGCTGTGGCACAAGACGATCCTTGCCGGGCTCGCAAGTTAGTTGATCATTGCCTGGTGAGTGGCTTAGGTTCATTGTTGCCTGTCATCTGTCTGACCCTCTTATCTACGCCTCATGTAATACTGTATCCGCCTGTCGGAACACGCAGTAGTACAAAGGAAGATCTGTCGTCAGCAACGGTGATTTTGCACCTAGAATGTCAATGGGCTTCCTGACAAACCTCTCCTGTCCATATTGAGCTCGGTGCACCTTTTTCTCGCCGGGGTTCGACTCCTGTGTGTCTTGATGTAGAAGGTGAACTTTCTTCTTCATATTCACAGAAAAGGAAGGTCCGTTTGCACTAATGTTCGCCGAGATCCGATCATGTCACATACCTCACACTCATATTTATCATCACAGAAAAAAAAGAACCTAGCACACAGGTGATATGTTTGTCCTGATTTTTTAAAAATTGTTAAACCCTGTACAAGGTCGACGTAGCTGACATTTCTCCTCGAGACGCGAAATATAAAATTCGTGCTTTCTAAAGGTTCGAGCAGGAAAGAAAGAAAGATTAAAATCTTGCACAGGTCAGGTCGAAGCTGAGGCAGTAAAATGTGAAAACCGGTGTCATGTTACCAACACCAAGGTTTGTTCATTGTGTTAAAGTTTAATGACCCTACCGCACTCTCACGTGGGCACAAGATGGGAGCTGATTCGGCATCCTACCTACGCCTCGAAATTAATCAAAACATTTGCATATTAATTTTCGCATTTAATGATTTTATGCGAAAATTTTCATGAACATCTACGTGGCAACCAGCAATGCTCTACTTTCACGACACGAGGAGATTGTTCACCACCACGTCCAGTGACCGGAACAGTTGTCGATGAGGTCGTCGATGGTTTGAACTCAGTAACGATGACTTCTGACCCAAGCGATGACCAGGACGACTTCAGCGAGGACTAAAGAGATTTTTAGACTCTTTCAGTCGTTAACTCCATTTGTTTTTCCTAAAGATTTCGACCAGAGAGGGAGGAGAAGGAAAGGTCGGTGAAACAACGATTGTAATCACTCCAAACAATTTAGCAAATGCAATCTGACACTGACCATGGACGTGCAGCCTTGCGGAACGCCTCCCCGATTCCGGGTTTCAGTCACAAACGAACGGCGCCTGGCACTGGTCCTGCCCCTCCGTCGTCTGGTTTGGACCAGAAGAAGCGGAGAAATGAAAATGCCATCAGTTACAGCACAACATTGCCCGTTGCTACACTTCTATCAGAATTCTGACAGTTGGTCCGCGAGATACCAGCATTCTTATCCGACAACAGTTGTCGAGCGCACGTGCGGCAGAAGTAGGCGGAGGCACAAGGAGAATGCATGTGAGGAAATGCACGCGCGGGCTTCCCCCCTTCTGTCTCTCTTTCTCTCTTGCGCGCGCTACCGATGCTGCGTGTATGTGCGTGTGTGCGCCGTGGGAATTGTACAAGGGGAGACAAGCCTCGGAGCAGATGACGACACACTGCGCATGCCTGGAAGTCAGCGTTCGCCGGACGAAACAGTTGTTAGCGCGAGGCGCCGAGAAAAGTGAGAAAGTGATTTCGCTTCTTTCCCTCTGTTGAGGGGGCGATGAAAAAAAAACAAAACAACCTCGACATGCACTCCCACGACCTGTGCAACTTCTACCCCCGTGTTACATCTAAACTTTCACCAGACAACTTGTTATGCTGCGTTTTCCTCCCGTCTCTCTTTCCCCAACCGTCCCCTCACCCACAATTTTTAATCTTCCGTGCTTTTTAATGTCAGGGTACCCTCCCGTAAAGGCCCAGCTGTGCAAATACACGGCTGTACATTTTTGTGGGAGCGAATTATTGCCGTTCATTGTCAGCAGTGCGATGCTTAGTCATCCTTCCTTCACCCATTCCCACAGAAACACTATCCTATCCATGTAAAGAAGGATGAATTTAAAAACAAAAATGAAAAAAAAGAAGACAAAAAAGAGGAAAGTGTAGAGCTGCAATGTAAATCTGTGGCTTGGTGTAGTGACATTATCTACTGACAGGGTAATGTCACAGGGGAGAGAGCGCAGCGCGCACTGTGTCAACCCCCGGAATAGAGATAATGGTTTCTAAAAAAAGAAACAGTGTACGGTATACACTTACTGCTCGGTCCCCTTGCCTTCCCCTTTCGTTCGCTTTAGATTTACCTTTTCTTTTTTTTCTCTTCTTTTCCTCGTCCTCTTTCTCTCACACACACATTCACATACGCGCCTGGGTCTCCTGATGGCGCAGCTTTGAAGCATTGAAGATCATGAGGTCTCGAGTTCAGATCTTGCTTCCCAAACGTGTTTTTTCTGATGTGTACCGTCAGACCAGTTCGCAGAGATAAAGATTTAACTACCGGGTAGGCGTAGAGCACCCGATCTCTAGCGTCTTTTCTTTAAGCTTTCAATGTTCAGGTAAAAAAAAAAAGTGTGTGGTGTTAAGTAATAATGTTTATATTTATGAACACGTCCTTTGGACTCACCTCGGTAAACAAACACAATAATAAAATCTGCAGAACCGACGCTGTTTGTACAAAGCTTTTAAAGGGTTTAAGCCCTACATCCCTTGATATTTCCTTTAATACACAAGTGCGTCCTCTCTAGCTCTAGGGTTTATTTGCTCCCTTCCCTCCTTAATCTTGCTCCTTTTGTCCTCACTTCCATTTTTTGTTTAATATTCTTCCTCTCTCTCAGACTGACACAAAGGGATTCTAATTCACCCACATGAGCTGATGTGTACACAACAGCATCTACGCATACATCAAACCATTGGAATCAGAACAAAAAGCACTAAAAACCACCATGACCTAATTTCTAGCCCGCACGCACGCGGCTCGCCGAGACTAAAGCGCTGAAATGCGCGTGCGCACCCGCGCTCATTCTTTCACGATCTGCCAATTGTTTCTCAGCATCCTCTTTGTGCTGCAGCAGCAAACGTGTCTCCCCACACGCAAGAGCGACACTCTTCTTTCACCGCCGCTCGCAGATTTTGCCTACTTGACGGGCGCACGAAACGGTTGCCTTAGCAACAAGACGCGCCGTTATTTGGCGTTGATTCCCCCACCCCTGTCCCCCTAGAATGGAGAGAGAGGAGGGTGGATATGACGTCAGCTATGACGTTTACCACGGATGATGGGAAGCGCAAAAAAAGAAGTTAAACACCGCGCAAAGATTTTTTAAAAACAATTACTCCAATAATAAATCCTAAAAATATCCATAAAAGGTTGAGCGCTGCGGTGGAATCGCCGAGGTCTAGTCTTAGCAGCATGTCACGTGGGACATGATCTGAGTCCGGATTTTCAGCTTCATTTACAAAAGCCGCCGTGCATAAAAAGTAAAGGTCGTTAGAGACCTCGCTTTTCTCGGGGACAGCTTCACGTGAGGTAGACGCCCATCTCTCTCCCTCGCCTCCGTACCTTCCCCAGCACTCTATGGTGTCAGGTAACCATTCCCACCAGCTGAGTCCACTGGGGGGTGAGGGGTGAGTTTGCTGCGCTACTCGGGTATCGAACCTGCGTGCCTCTTACTTCGGATGCCAGAACTCTAACTACTCGGCTGTACGAGACTTTTTTCTCAAGACCTGACAGGCAACCCAGCTGTGATCGCTTCCATGGCTGCTCATGTTGGCCTGTACATGGCCGCTGCTAACCCTGACGGGAAAGAGTTAAAAGGTCATAGGTCAATACTGCTCAGTCGTTGGTGGCACGTATTTACATTACAGCGCCTTGCACATTCCGATTCCTTACTGTACGTGAGCTCGCGAGTGTGTGCGCATGAGTGTGTATGTGTGTCCGTGCAAGCATATATTTATGCAATAATATTTGCATATGTGTGTCTGCAGTGTGTGCGTGTTTGTAACCGCCCCACGTATCATACAATGCTGTCACGCTGACAAAAATTTAATAAAAATCTTCGTTAATCGGCTAAATTTGACACAAAACTAATTTCAGTGGCTTGAGGGGTAGAAATCTTTTTACTTCAAATATATTTTAAATGAAAAAAGAAACGAAGAAAAATTTCTTATTATTGTTGAAAATAAGCGCTGTACATGAGAGAGAAAGAATAGTACAAAAATAAAAGCAATACGTAAAAAGAGAAAGACAGAAGAACATTAGAATGAAGGCCTTTCTAAGGCGTTCTATGTAAGTCTCGTTCCTGTAATTTTTTGCAAAGGTACACTCATATAATGAGACATTTATTTTTTTTTAATTTTTGACTAATTTTTCCTTGCCTCCCATGAAAAGAATATTTTGCAATACAATTCTATAGCAAAGCAAAACTAAGTAGGAGTAGAATAGCTGATGGAGTGAAAAATTGCATCGCTTGGGACGTAGACAGAATGAACAAAGATAACAAGAAAGAATAAAAAAAGATTATTTACAAATGTATCTATGCGTGCGTTTGTACATAAATATATGTGTGTTCTAATCAATATGCGAATTCAATTAGGGGAGTGTACTTCAAGTTTCATCACAAAAGGCAGTGCCTCAACATTCTAATTTTCCATAGGCAAATTCGATCATAACTAATCTTTAAAGAAAAAAGATCAAATCTTGTCTGTTTTCTGTTAAAATATTTTAAATGTGAAAATTACGAAAATATGCAAAATCACAACCAAAGTATTCCAAACACGTGGCAAAAGCATTTGGCGAGTGCTGATTCCACAGGGCTAGTAATCACTAGAAAATTTAGTTTTCACGTCTTAAGGTTCCAGGAGATGAAGACGTTGTAGGTTAAATCAGTCTGCTGCATTTCAATTGCCATTAATATCTATTGTATTTCAAAGCCTGTATTTGCTCATACTTTCCGCTATGAACGCTCGAGTAAAGACAACATACCTGACTTGACTTACTGAAAATACTTTAAAGGAAGAAAACACACATTTAACTAAAAAATATTGTGCTTAATATTTTCTTTTTAACAAAAGTTTTTTTTCTGTCATGACTAGTGCGTAGAATTTGTTTTGAAAGTGAAAAAGAAAAAAAAAAAAGAATGAAAAAAAACTTGTTTGGAGCGAAGGGCTGGGAAGAGGACTGACATTCTTTGAGGGAAATGTCTGGCGTTCTTGAAATGCAAGCAACGAAGCCCCGCGTGTTCTTCTTCAAAGTCTGCATACCCTGTGCCTTGAGTCAGCCCTTGGAAGGGAAAGCATCAAGGATTAATTGAAGTTTTAACGAGAATGTTGCTATAGTCGTCCCTTTATCAGGTCGCGTTGAGAGCTGACGCCATTCTTCCCCTCACCTCTGAGACACCGCGGCATCCCGAAAGGTGAAGACATCAGATAAGATTAACGAAAGCGAAAGTTTCCTCTTGAGCGTGACAAGAAGCCGCATTCGTCACTCTTCAAGTCCAGGCAGCAAAGAGAACAAATGGGAACTTGTTGGTCTTAAGTGCTTGTAAGATTCACAACATGCAGCTCGATGGATTCTGGGGAAAAAAATCTTGTGGTGCCATGCACTCACTTGCAAACAGATAGAAGGAACAAGGGAGGAATAGAATGAGAGATTGAAGCAAGTCTTACCCTAACGCCCTGTGTGTATTCTCCGATGTAATAAAACTGAAGCTTTCTGGGCCTAGGTGCACGACATGTTGGTAGGCGCTAAGATCGTACAAAACCTAAGTATTTATAAACATTAAACCTGAATGTTACCTATTGGTTCTCCATCTTGTGCCTAGGGACGAGGTGTGCAGCTGACCCCAGGATTGTTGCGAATCGATAGGAAGCCTCTTAGGTGAACGTTTGGAAAGATAAAATGCTCAATAATAACTTTTCTCGGCCGTCTCCACGATAAGATTCAGGCTCTTAATGTCTTTAAGGTGACATGGGTTCGAAATCTTGACGAAGGTTTCATCAACTGTGTTCACGTGTTGTGCAAGGAGGAATAACGATTAAACATGTTTACAGAATGTTTTTAAGCTGTAAAACTTCCTTTCCTCTTCACTCTGTCTTATATATCCGTATTCTCGTGATAAATTTCTAATTCAATATCATTAAACCACGTTCACCACATGTTGGATATATATCTCTGTCAAGCTAGATAAGTGTGTAAAACACATTTCAGTTAATGTTCAGGATGAGAAAAAAGACAAAATTCCTTACACAAATTTTAAAACTGTTTAATGTTGTTTTTTGTTTTTTTTTTGAAATTTTAGCCTTCAGCAACAAATGAACAGCTTTCAGACACGAACAAATCGCGGCTGATGGAATAAAAGTAAGAAAACAAAGACTTGGCTGAGAAGAACTGCTGGTGGACCCGCCAGAGGGCGCGACATGTTAACACCAACATACAACAGTAAACTGTCTCTGGCACCGTGGACACACTGGAGTGGGTTTACCCTAACCCTAAACCGAATTCTTCAAAGAACAACTTTCTCTCGTTAATCAGAACCACCAAGAAGAGGCAGTCAGATAGATAAGGGATGAAGGTATAATAAATATTTTAATTCAGATTGTACCAGTGGCATTGTGTATTGGAATAACAAGTAGATACACTGAGACTAACAGGTATTGGGTAGAACACACATGGGACAAAAAACACGAGTAGGACAGATTTCGAGGAAGTGCTGAAAATACAAATAATCCAACATGTAAATACAATTAACCTAACATGCAAATAACTTTTGTTCAAAGATGTTAACCGACAGTGTGGGCAGTCAACACAGGAAATGAAACAGGAAATATCACAATTCACAAGACTGCTGCAATCCCTAAAAATGCGAAACCTGTAAAAAATAATTGAGAAAAAATATTTAAAAAACTTCGGAAAGCCTTTAAAAAGACCACGAAAGAGTCTATGGAGACTGTGGAAATACTGAAAAAGGCTTTCGTGGAAACCTTTGGTAAGACTATTTAAAAAGTTGTAAATGATCGGACTACAAGAATAGTGTGTGGAAAGCCTTCGGCAAACTTTGCTCTCGTCTGCCGCCCACCCCACGTGACCCTCTTTTAGCCAATCATTCTCCGTGTCGAAGCTACACGTGCATGTGCATGCAGCAACAGGTCTTTGGCTGTTTATATTACATCAACCGAAAAACAGTTCCACGATTTATAAATATGATTAAACACCACCCTGCACCTCCGGACTCGCCATCGCTCATCCTCTCCTCCGCTCTCTATACCTTCCTCTTCTCCAAAAAATCTGCCCATCTCTTACCCATTCCAAAAGCGCTTCGAGATTAATAAACCGTAAGAGCCAGGTAGAATGCTGCGGCTCCGATAAAGCAGACAAGTTCAAAAATTCTTTTTGCATAACGGCTTTCAACTGCCGGGCGTTAAGATCTCGGTAAACAAAAGCCCGCCATCTGTCGCTGGACCTTGTGACAAGTGCTATGGATACTCAAACACAGACCCGGAGATGGTGCGATGGATGAAGAGTCAGCATGGCGAAGATGGAATCAATGTTTTGAAAAGAAATACGCAGCAACGAAATACAAACGTGCGGAGTTTACAGCAAGGTTAAAAGAAATTCACTTGAAAAATAATTTGTATGTTCCAGCAGAAGAAGACATATGGCCACCTCCTGATAAAGAGCTTCAATGATATATGAACGTTTACCTAAGCCCTTTGAAAAAAGCCTCGAAGTTTCACAAAAGGTATTACTAATGCCTCGATCACACTGTAAAACACTGGTTATCACGAAGGCGAGTACAATTCAAGTCTTGTGGTGTGAAGGACCCCTCAGCATTGTAGTTAGCAACAGATCCTAGCCTTTGGAACACCTGTGTCAAAGGTAAACAAACAACACAACGCATTTGCAGGTGAACTCCATCCACAAGCAGATAAAAAAGGAGAACTTTAACTATTCTGGCGACAGACATAAAAGAGGTTTTATGTAAGAACAAGACAATTAATTTGGAAAAAACAAAGAGGCAAACACAGACAAGAAAAAAGGTTCAAAAGTGAAACATTCTTAAGATTTTTTTCTGAAGAAGTTTAAAGTGTCTGCACAAAAAGCAGCTACTTGAAATTACCTCTGATGTAAGGTCTACATTGCTTATTTTCAGCCTTGAAAGAAAGAAAAAAGTATAAAATATATACAAACCATTATTTCTATTTTGGAAGCAAGGACAAAATGTATATGAAAATCGAAGAAACTGTTCTAAGTTTATCTCGCCCAGTAAGACAAACCAGTCAGATAAATAATTCAGTTTGGCCACCCAGTGAACTCTGAACAGTGTGTAGAGAAAGAGATGTGTTCGGCAAGTTGATTTAACAACCGGAACAGGCTAGGTGCCGAAGAACAATTTCTTTGGTTTCTGGTCGACCTGCCGGCCAGCTTTTCCAGGACATTCACCTTAAGATTTAAAAACATTTCGATCGGTCTTTCTTTCTTCCATCCTAGACTGAAGCTTTTAGAGTTATTATGATTAGATAGGTTCGGGACATAATTTCTTAACTACCGACTGGACAGCGAGAATGAAACGATAACAGAAGAAAGAAAGGAATTAAATAGAACACAAAATCTCCACGTGCTGTACAGTGCAGTAACCTTAATTTCTGTTAATAAATTAAATGATCTCACACATGTTCGAAGTGATCGATAATTGTTTTTTCAATTAATTAGAAAAAAGAAACGGTATAGCCATTCCGTCTATTTTCCATTACTCTGTTTTTGTATTATTGAGAAATTTTTTCTCAGATAACAAGAAATTGGAGACAGGAAAATGAAGAGAAAGTCTTTCGGATGTCATATCACATTAAAGAAAAGAATAGTCCTACAGATATAGACTCACATTCTACAAAAATAAATGATTTATATCGGTGAGTGTTTTCAGCAATAGGTATCGAACTCTATACAAGTTTTGAACGGTAATGTGTCGAGGGAGAAGAGAGGTGGAATACTCTTGATTCCTGCTTTAAATTGAAAATATAATAATTTAATTATCCATTTTTTGTATTTAATCAAAGCAAAATAAGTTCTTGTTCATGACCATGTTCAAACCACGAGGAAGAAAAGTATTCTACAACAACATACAGCGGCAAGAGGGACTTAGGAGAGGGATAGACTGATGATAGAGAGAGAGAATTAGAGAAACCACTTTAATACATTTGTATGATAAAGGCTTTGGTTCAACTCCATGTTAATGCCGGTCCGCGCATGCGCCATCGAGACGGCAGCTCTTTTTTTTTTCTCTGTATTATTACATTTTTTACTGGAAGACGTTGCACAGAGCAATGCATAATACTCTCTCATTTCCTTCTTGAATTACGACCTGCCAGAAATGTTAAACGCCGTCTGGTTGCAGGCTGAAGAAGGGAGAGTATCGTGCGGTTCTCTCCCCAAATATGGCGAAGGCAAGGCATCAAAGACCTGCCCCCAGAGCCTGGATCGTCCTGGATCGTATTTTTATGAATTAGGTTATTACCGTTAATGAAAAGCACCTCGGTGCCTGCTGCATGGCCAGAGAAGGTTCTCGTGCTTCAACGAAATCGCTGTTCATGTTTCATCCTGATCTAAGTTAATTCCTTTTTCTTTTTTTCCTATTTTTTTTTTCACTTTTCTCTTCAATTATCTTGGCATTTGCTCATTTTCTCCCAATATGTCGGTCTTTCAAAAGTGTAACTTTTCATCAATCAATCTGTCTATTCTTCTGCAGGGACGAAGGTGATTTTATATGCATCGAACCTATGCACGCAATGATCCAATTTTTTTCTTTACATTTTTGTTTTACAACAAATTTTCTAGTTTGTTCCAATACTGTATTACCTCTCTTACCTCTCCATTTCTCCACCTTTCTTCTCCTCCCCTTTGATCTCAAACTTCTTATCTCACTATCCTCTCCGCCTTGACTTCTCCTTTCAAACATATGCGTTGAACGATTTAAATTTCTGTTAACTTTTATTAACAGAATGTTTCAAAATTACCAAAATGAAATTCATGGGAAAAAATAAGAAAGCGCGTACATCAAAGACACGGGAAATGTCAGGAAACAAAGCAGACATTGGTTCCATGCTTAATGCTGCTGCCATTATATACTTCAACTCAAAGGACGAATAAATTGTTCAGGCAGAAGAAATGCATAAAGAGGATCTGTTCTTTGTCTGATTTAGAAGAAGAGCAGGATTTCCTGTCATCTTCTAAGGTGTCATCTTGACCCTGGCATTGTTTGTCCCACCGATAACTATTTTTTTCCGACTTACTAGGTGTGATTAGACAGGAGTATGTGAGCGTGTAAAGGGTGTAAAAGCATAAAAGTTACAGTACAGAAAGGTTGCTCAAACTAAAAGTTAAAGGTAGTCCCTGACTTTTCCAGGTTAATGGGCAATGAGGTGTTAAAGATTCTCATCGACACCCTTGGTCTAAAAGCTGGCTTCATCACTCTATGGATCAGCTTGCCTCCTACACTTAAGTCTGAAAGCTTCTCCATTCTTCCCTCGCACACTCCTGGACGATGATGACTAATAGGCCAGGACGTGAGCATGTCCAGATGTGAACAGCCCCTCTAAACACTTTCCATCTTCTACTCAACTGTGTGATTATGTCTCGCGCTGTGCGGTATTAAAGCGAGATTACAAACAGGAACTGGCCGAGGCAGGAAATACGGGGCACCAGGTTTTGTAAGAGACCTGACATGCGCTGTTTTATGTTTGGTAGAAAAGAGGTCACGAGTCTAAATATAGCACACCTCGTTATCCCGGGAAAGCTCGACCGATTCCTGTCCGATCTTTCTTATTGCTTACTTCGACCAGCGGCACCCAGGGCTCTGGTGAAGGTCTTCTCCCCCCGGTCTGGGGTGTCGATGGGAGGAATGGCTCTGGGTTTCGGAGGCTGGGCTGCGCAGTCTTAGTCTCTGGACCGTCTCGACTGCACGTCGCCATCTTGTTGTAAGTCCGTTGCGCGGGCGTCCCGTTCGGCAATCTGGTTTCCCTTGAGAGAGTAAATGTCGTGTCTCCACCGTCCTCCAGTCTGTCATCAATTTGGAGGAGTGTTTTGAGTTAACTAACGGTCTGCTGGTCGTTGAAGAGTGTTTAGAGGTCGCTGTCTGCCTGTTTGTTGTCCATTAAAAGCGTGATTTGACTTTCCCGTGAACTGGTCTGGTGCACAGTCAGGTGGTGTGTTATGTTTGAACTGCACCGTCTAACGGTTTCTGGTTTCCGTTGTGAGGGCGTTTTGCGACATCGTGTTTGGCTATGTCTGTTGCCCGTTGAGAAGTTCTATTAACAAAGCTTACTTCCAGCGTTCACCAAGGGGCTTAGGGTCGAACTTCAATAGAGAAGAGATTTAGACTAAGCTGTGTTTCTTATGTCCAGAGGAAAGTTGTTTGACGAAATGGTCTGCCGGACTGATTTTAGTAGAACTTTTTTCACAGGGATGTTTGTTTGTACAATAACGAGGTACTTGACAATACATTTTGCTTGTATTCTCAGCACATAGAACATTTACAAGGTGTACAATAATGACGGCGACGACATGATAATGACGATGACGATAATGATGATGATGATGCTACAGGTTATACGTTGAAAACATTCACTGTACACAACACTCATGTGCGCACAAGCAAGGAAGTTTATAATACTTTTTTTAGTAAACAAACGTTTTCAGATTTTTTTAGGAAAATTCTTGTGTCTGAGTAATGATATACGCAATTGCAAGGAATTCCTAAGTGTCGGTCCAAATACTTTTAAAACTCGTTTACCAAAATTGAAAACGAAGAATTTTGTTTTTCCAAGTAACAAGAAGTTCTGAGACATACGCGCCAACGATAGTTTAGACTGGCGAGTAAGATAAGATATGTAGTCAAGGGTGATGATGTTTACTACTAGGATAACCAGAAGATCCAAGGAAAGCCACTCAGTCCAGTTTCTAAGTCGATGGCTCGGTTTTCAAGTCAGATTGAAAGCAAAAAGAAACTTGAAAGTTAAGTTGACTGGCCACTTTTGTATGTTGAGAAAAAAGAGAGGACTCACATGCATAAATACAAACAGACACACACATGTATGCACACTCGTCATTTTTAAAATGAGCCTTGAAAATTGGATGTGGCTTCATAATCTAATATTGGCAGTTGAAGACAGACTCGTAATAGCGAAGTTGCTGTTATAGCAATTAGCAGCGGCATCAGCCAAATGATTAATGTAGTTTTTCCATTTTCTAACGTTGGACGTATTACAACGAATTATCGATGAGCTGATACCTTTATTATCGAAAAAAACGTTAATTGAACGGTCAACACTGTTATCAGGAACATATGGCCATTGCCAAACATTATATTTACCTTGATAATGTGAATTTGAAAATTATTCTGGCAAAACAAGAGTAGCTTTTAGGTCAATTTTGTTTGTGCTTATTATTAAAGTGCTAAGTTAGTTCTTGTCCAGTATCTTCACTGCCAGCGAAACCTGATGGCCATACGCATGTGAATTGATATTGTTCTATTGTACATCGCCACACACGAGACTGAGGAGAAGATAAGTGTTTGCCCTGTCATGTACTCATCTGTATCCTGTCTGTCTCGTAATGGACGTTCCTTGAATGTCCTTTGAAATTTACCTAATTATCATGATTTACTAATACACATTTATGAAAAAAATCTCCCAGATGTACAGAATTTCGAGTTCCGCCTGCGGTTATCTTTGGAAGGCCAAACGGAATGAATTCATGGTCCTTGCACTGCTCGTGGGCCGAACTTTCCTCAACCATGACACTGTAGCCACACAGGGAAGTGACATATGATAACCAAGTTAAAGCAAGGTCTTTGTTTTCGAGAAACCCTGAGCTTGATCGTGGAAACTCAACCAAGAAGATTGAACAACGCTTTTATGCCACAATAAGCACCCAGACATGCCCTCTAGCGACAGTTTCCTAAACACCAACACAATAAAAACAATTATTCAATTATGTGAGGCTTTCCAAAACAAGAAACTGTTTCAAGTATTGTCTGTAGGTCTGCTTTTGTCCGACGGAGGTCTGGCCTTCTCCATAACAAAAGGTTGTGAGGAACGCGAGCATGCGTGGAGATCGATCAACCCATTCATCAACCTTTTCAGTATTAGAAACATCAAATCGGAGTTAGCAAGGGGTCATTAACTCCACATCGACAGCGAGAGTTACACGTCTCCAGATTCCAACGAATAGCGGAGGACAAAATATCCCAGCCAATTAAAAAACTAGCTTTCCTCATCCTCCTGTCATCAATTATCGGCCTGTCAATCAATAAAACTCCGATGGTATTACACGTTTAGCCCAAGACAATAATCTTACCTTCTGCAACTTTGCAATGAAAAGATTTTTTTAAATTAAACCTACATAAGCAGCAAAGGTATGATCAATTGTTTAATGTTAAAGAAGAAATATTCCTCAGAGATAATTAATAACCTAAGTCCTAAGAGATCGAAAAAGTTTTATTAACAAGTCGAAATACTTTCTAAGTTGTCCAAAGGTTTGAAGAACTATTTTTAAAATATGGAATGAAACTATTATCTGGATATAAAATAAAAGCAATCACGCAGAAGTAACATCTGCGGTTGAAATTATTTTTATTGATGCAATGGTCCCGTTGTCATGGTTTTGAAAAGTCTTAATGGTAACCTCAACATTTTTAATCAGTAGACTTTGCTCAGGATAGAAATTTAGTATAAGACTTAATAAGAATAATGTTCAAAGACTGTAAGAGGATTGTCTGATTCCGTTGATTAGCTTTACTAGAAATACCCATCACCTGGCACAATTTGAGATTTGAGATATGAAGAGGGTGGGGCAAGAAAACTGCCATCGTGAAAAATAAGAAGAGAAAATTATTTTAAATTCAGACAAATACTGACGTTTCCTAGTAAATCAGCAACGAACAGACACACTAATGTGTCCGGTGATCTCGTGAAAGGCACGAAAATACGTGGTTAGACGAGATGATTCGATTGGACTGCCACACCTGGAGCTGCTGACTGCAAGCTGGCGCCCCGCAGCGTGAGGACAGTAAAACTGCTTTTATCTCACCTGGACTGATGGCTGTCGCCACCTCTGTGCACAGGTTGTGTTTTCACGCACGAGCGACACGCACGAGACGTTTTACCCGGTGTGTCGATGGGATTGGTGGATGCGCCACCTGCTTCCCACACTCGTGCTCTCTCACGTCCTCGTAACGTGATCACGCCGTACGTCTCGACAGCGAAGCCGGACCAACGTTCTGCCACTAAAGCCGTTAGGAGATAATCGATCATTGATTTCCAGGATACATAGTGAGATATGACAGGCTCCCTGCTTTCTTCCACTGCAAGATTTTTTCCTTCTTTATTCATATCTATTTATCTTTTATTTCTTCTTTTCTTTCTTTACATTTATTTTAAAATAATTTCTTCACTGTTTATTATTTCATTCTTTCTTTATAAAATACTTTTGTTTGAGTCTTTCTTTTGTTCTTTTCTTTTTATCCAACCTATTGAGTTTATTCATTTATTCATACTTCTGTCTTTTTTATGCTCCTTCATTATTTTCATCTAGAGTCTGATATGCTGGAATTTGCACTAATATTCTGGTATAAATGTGCATAGGGAGGCATGTTCTATCACAATCTTTTCTATTCTTCGTATTCCAGTTGCGATTGCTACACCACATGCACGTGAAAAATAATGAAACATTCCTGAAGGGAGGAAGAAAAGGTTTAAGCCGTGCAGTGAGCTTAGAACCGATGTAAATAATAAACGGAAAGTCGATTTGCAACTTCTTTACTCCCAGTTAACCAGTTCGTCTAGAAACTTCCTGGCTGAGGTCAACAGGTGTCGTGAAGGTTTAGACTCGAGACAGGGACTGAGGTAGGTACATCCGGGGAGCAGCGGTGCGTGAAAGCTTGCACCTGGCGCACCATAAGCGCTCTCTGATTTTGATCGGTACAGCAGACAGGTGTTTATCAAAGTGTATATCTTCCTCGTGCTATCAGGAATAACAAAAGACCGGGTTGCTACTGTTCTTGGTCTTGTGACATGATGTAGTCAAACATTTTCAGTGTCTGCTCTTTTGGACGATCGCGTTCCAAACTATTGTTGGACTGAATGGTGATTATAGAAAACTACCTGGACTGGCCTTGTGTGCACTCATCTGTGAGTTAACATTATATAGGAATGCTATAAATATAAAATAGTATTGAATTTTATTGGTTACAGGTAATTGATTATCTCTTATAATATATATGTGTACCCGATGAGAAAGATTTTCTTATGTCTGCATGCGTTTCTCATTGAAGACGTCTTTCGTACGTACGCATGTTAATAAACTGAGCTCATTATTATAACAGTAATGAATTTAATTTGTTTTCAATTCAGGCCAGTTAAAGCACACATCAACACTTAACATGTTAGTCAAATCTTATGAACCTGGGTTTCATAAGAAGATCGGCGTGACTCACTCACCTCCATTGGAATCCATCAGACATCGCTGATGTGACACCAAGACAAGTTAAAGAACTACTCTGTACCAGAGAGAGAGAGAGACCAAAGAAAGTTGGTGATGCAGACGACAAAAGCTGCCTGATGGCTGTTTCAATAGAAGGTGTGCTGGGTCAGGGTACAATAACAAATTTCCCTCTCAAATACGAGCCTGAAAGGTCAAAGTGAAGGACGGGGTTGCTTTCATTTTTAGCGAGACAGATGATGACACTCGTGTGCCTTCGGATAATGGTCGTTAACATTTCTCCTCAACGGAACGAAAAAGGACAAGGGTGAAGGAAACAGAAGGCAGAATATCAGTCACAGCCCAGGATTATAGCCATATTACAGCGTGTATGACAGGACATACTTGATTCAATTCAGTTTTCCATGATATTTCGTATTAACTGCTGTTTACCCCACTCTACCATCAATGTCAGGTTTGTCTATGAAAATTTACTTCGTGAGGTTGGTTCTTCGTGTTTATACCCCGTTGGTCACGCGAGCTGCATTCTGTATCATTGCGCAAAGGATTCTCTTGAGGTTCATGCTACACTAATGGATAAATATTGTAACTGTCGTACACAAGTAATCCCACACCAGACCTTTCGTTGAAAAACCGATTTCCCTACAGAACACATTGCCGTCAGCGAGGGACGTGCATATCATTTATGCATAAATCACCTGTATGAGGCTTGACAGAACCGGATTCTCTTTGCCAGACACATTCAATAAGCCATGCTGACAGTCTTTGACGATCATTCCTGAGAAAAATAGGAACTGTCATCGAACGGGGACGTTGGAGACATCGATAGAAACAAACCGGTGCCACTTCGAGACATCTTTACACAAGGAACTTTGCAGGTCTCCATGGTCTTAGTAGGTAAATACTCTTCTTCCCAACACGAGTTGTTCCTGTCATGTTTGTTTAAATATGAGGAGGAGATGGGATGAGGGTCAACAACTTCTGTTAGTAGGTTTCCTTTTCCTTTTCTCAAACTTTTGATCCTTCTGGCATGATCATTTGTCAGCATGGACGGTGTTGAAACATTTCTGTGTTTCTCACAGCTTGCTGTCAGATGGCCGGATTAGTCTTCCACTATTTTACGTCCTGGTGGTGTGGAGGTGAGCGAGACAAAGGGACAGAAATGGACGCTCAAGGGAAAGGGATTGTCCCTGCGCAGGGTAATGGAAGACAATGTTCCTGTACTGGAAGAAAAATGGTCATCTCCATCATTACAGGGAGACAAATCCGCGGCATTTACTCTAGGTGGCGCTGCAGTCAGCACAGCAGAGTCCCAGCATCCGTGGTGACTTGCTCTTGAGATCATTCCTGGGAAGATTTATATTCTGTCACGTGATAACGCTCCAGTAACCCTGAACTTCCACTCATCTCAAGAGAGTGAGGAGTAGGAGTAGATAAATCACTTTTGCTTTTACTGATTTTCTTTTCGCCTTCTCTTTCATCATCATCAGCATTATGAGCATCATGAGCATCAGCATCAGCATCAGCAGCATCTCACTGCCTGGAGGGATCACAATTTTGCGGACGTGCATCCCCTCTCTACACCCTGTTTACGATCGATTATCGCAAACAATCATTGACACCCGGTTGATTACCATTTTGGCCAGCTCTGCACTCGATGGCCTGACAGATTTGTCCATCGAGCCCCGTTTCCTCGGCCTCTTACGCCATAGATCAATGCGAAGCAGGACCTCGTGTATCAGGCCGCCGGGTCTCCTCCACCATGATCGGCGATTTCCCTCCGTCCCTTCCTTATTTCATGCTTATGAACAGCCATCACTCACGTCCCTATCTCTATTCCAGCAGATCATTTTGTCGTTACCAATCACAGGATGCCACTGCTTCGGGTATGATTTTAGTCTTGACAATATCTTCCTTCCAGATAATCGTTTTTGTAACTATTCTTTCTTTTATCTCGGAGTGTGCGCTGTAAACATTCGCATTGTCTAGCTATTAATTAAGGCGGGGGAGAAATTATAGGACAGCTTCGCTGCTGCTCCATCAAACAATTGGAAGAGGACCATTCTTTGTCCAGACAGGATGATTATTTTGAAGGATGGATTTGACAATGATGATCCGCATCCTGGAAATAAATGTTGGCCTGTCATCACTTCTGACGGATGCCAGACTGGTGGTGTGGGCAGGACAGATAGGACAGAGCTGTACAGTTGGGGATGAGCTCAGATGGTTGAGCACCACAGGGTGTGGAGTATCTTTGCCGGTAAACTGAGACGGAAGCAAAGTCTGTTTAGAAGGATTGATTGATGGACAAAGAGATGGACCTGTAGACAACTGGTGTAGAGGAAACAGAAAGTATTTACAGCAAATACAAATTTGTTACAACATATACTCATTTATAATCATTTACCCATTTAAACACGACAAGGCACAGAAAATATAAAATAAAGACAGATACTCAAGTTCACTTGCATATACAGACTTGGTTCACACACAAACACAAGCTCACTAAAATAAACAGACCTTCTGATTTAAGGACAGACAACAAAACAGAAAAAACACAAAGAAGGAGAGAGAGGATGACAGAGAAACATTGTGGAGACATGGTAGAATAACCACTGGGACCCTCACTACTAAACTGAAGTGCAGTACACAGTAGTTCTCCATGTTACTCTTGCGTTCTCAGACTGATGAAAGAGATTGTGAAAACAAAGATAAAGTGCACCAAAAGGTTCTGGTCGATACCGGAAAAACCTCTGTGAAGAAAAATAAAAGCCCAACCCATTCAAGACATAAGACGGATGAAAGCTTTTGAAACTCTTGGAAAGGGAGAAAAAACTTGAGAAAATGGAGAGTCCAGAAACCTCATCCTTCTTCTTTGAGCAAGAAGTATTGGGGGAAACTGCATTAAAAAACTTTATAGACTTTCCGGTACGTTCTTATATCTTCAAGGGACAAGGTCGTCAAAAACGGAAACAAAAACAGAAGATGGAAAGTGAGGAGGGCAGGAAGAGATGGGATGAAATCATGAAAAGGGAGAGAAAGAGAAAGAAAGGAAGAAAGAGATGATGGAGAATTTGAGAGTGAATGGAAGATACGGAGAGAGAGAGAGAGTAAAAGTTAGACAGAGTGGGGAAGAAAAAAGATGAATTGAGAGAAGATGGACGGGGAAGGTGTCAGGGAAACAGCAGCAGAAGTGGCGATGTAAGAAGATATTCTGCAAGGGTCAACATTTCTTTTGCAATAAAGTGGTGAAGAGGCAGAACTATTTGCAGTATGCTATTTTTCATCATCATCATCATCAATCATCATCATCAATGATGACAGAACGCACCAGACCTTTCTTAGTAACTAAATCAACTGCAAAAGGGCATTACACGTAACTAAACGAAGGAAAATAAAATAAGGTGAAAAAAAGAAAGAAAGGAAGAAACAAGTGAATGAGTTTTAAGTAATCAGAAATAAATGTATCGTTACCACGAGTTGGCAGCTCCCCCTCACTGAAGTGATTTTGTAAGATTAGTAAATATCAGCGACCGCCCAAGCCCTCGATAATTGAAGGTTAAAGGGCATCCACCTTCGGCTAACGAGAATAACACCATTAGAGCAGACCACCAGACAAAAGTCAGCCTCGTACAGTGCAAGTAGCTGAGAGGCAGAGTCGGGGAGTGAAGTGACTGAAGAGGACAGAAGTCAGTGTAAGGACTCGGTTGGCAGGCCTTCATTCTATAAAACTGTTACAATTCACACACACTGACTTTCCAAAATTCACCCATCCAAAATTCAGCTTATCCTCTTTCCTGAACTTCGAGAAAGGAAGTCGGAATATGAATGAACAAAAGGATGACATCATCAAAGTCTCTGGCAAACCAAGCCTCATTCAGCAACTCTCACTCTGAAAGGGTGCATCCCAGGATTGGTGTGGTGGACAACGGATTGAGACGCCATCTACCCCATCCTCAAACCCTCCCACCTCAACCAGTCTTGTCCTTCCGGTTTGCGATTTCGGTCGCCATTTGTCATTGTCCAGGGGAGCGGCGTGAGGGGAAATGGCCAGTGCTGGCCATGCGATCCTTCAACACTAAAATAAATCGTTTTAAAATTCACCCCACACCCAGGAACTTTTCTCTCGTTGTGATTTAGCCATTCGCGCCACGCTGAAGTCCATCCATTTGCAATCTTATCCCTAGGTGCGATCCCTTCCTTTTCTCCGAGGCAGGCGGTTCCCCCGAGTTCTGGTTAAACCAAGCGATCAACGAACAGCAACTGTCTAGCGTTTGTTTATCTCTGTCGTCTAAAATGTACCCTTAAAGACATCATTGTGTACAGTGACTCCATTACCGGTCTGGACCCAGTAAAATTTGCATATGGCGCAGTGTACACAGAAGAAAAGAGTTTAAGGTTTCGTCTGCTTATAGCATCTTCTTTGTCTCATCACCAGCTTCTCTCTAACTCTCCCTGTCTCTCTCATTTTCCATAACTTTCCTTTCATTCTCAGTCTTTTTACTGTGTTAGTCTCATTCTTTCTCTCACGAATTATTTCTCTCGCTTCCGTCCTTTTTCCAGCTTTGTTTGGCCACGTCCCACTCGATTTTTTCCTTCCAAGCCACATGTAAAATAGGTAATTAGGTGCAGGCCCAGCCAGTGCACACAATCATATTTGAAATCTTAGCCAGTTCTGGTTGAGCACTGGCACAAACCAATATTGGCTGTCTAGGCAGAAACTACTATCAAATAGCGTCCGACAAAGACCGGGTGCGGTCTCCTCTTACCCCGAATGTGAAAGCCCTTGGAGGCGCACGCTACTCCAAAATAATACTACAGCCAGCGTGTCCATAACAACCCCCAGGCCGAGGATGGAAGCTAAAGAGATTGGCAGTCTGTTTTTCAAAGTCTTATCAACTTAAAAATAGAAGAGTAGTTGGCGCATAAAATCCTCATTGTCCTGTCGGGACAATCAGAACAATGTGGAATATGAGAACGAGAGAGTTGTCCAAGCAAACTCTCAATGCTTGTCTTTCCCTTGTAGGGCATGTCATCATTAGGATGGTTCAGGACTGAAAGACCTGCGGTCCTCATGTCTTTACATCGGAAATGGAGAACTCTAGAGTTTTGTGTGTGCAGGAGGTCCATGCATGTATGATTGAATCAAGAACTAGGAGTGGCTCATACAATGTCTTTCTATTTCTCCACTCCTTCCGTTCCGAATTTCACATTCCTTTCTCGATTTTCTGTCTTGATGTCTTGGCAAGAAAAATATAAAAAAGTCAAGGCAAATTATTTTCCTGTATAATAAAAATTCATCAGTTGTATTGATTAGATAAACTAAAGAAGTCGTCACATGAGTTATTTTGAGAGTTGATTTTTGACTTCTTGCTTATACAGCTGGGCATCATACCCGGGGATACCCTGGAAGCTATGACAAATCAATAAGCCGGGGCTGAACTAAAAAGTAAGGATGACTTTAAAGGACATACTGTAATCACTTTTCTCAAGATGGCTGTCTCAGAAATAAGCTCTTAATGTTTCAGACCCCACCCTAATCCAGAAGGTCAATACAAAATCGACTTGGCCACGAAACTATGGATCTGAACCCACTGAGGTCGAGTGAAAGTATTGTACCTACACTCTTTAGACATGTTTCTTGCAGTTATATAGCAAAATGTTATTTTAAAAACTTTCTAGCCCTTTGCATGCAGTATATAATGATTGCTATCTTGTTTGGTACCATCCTCTTTCTGTAGTTTCCCTTAACGCTTTCTTTCTTCTGTATTTATTCCTCATCGATAACAATTTATTTAGAGGGGACATATGCTCGAAAGGCTCCTCAACATCACTTCATTAGTGCTTTTAAACATGTTCAAATAATTGATCAGAAATAGTAATGTTGTTACTTTTAGTTACACAAAGAAGTCTCTGGCAGCAAGCAAACATACAGCACAACAATCAACATGTATTTTGCTATATTTTGAAAGAGAGACTGTCAAGAGATAATTGGAAAAAAGACTCAATTCGTTGATGTCACATTATTTTCTGTGATAAACACACATTATTTCTAGAAAATCAAAGAATAAGACGATGTCAGAGTGTATTTTGTTTTACTGTCTACTGCCTGCCAAAAGCCAACTTTTCAAATGTAGATGGCACTTTAACTTTTTCTTTGCAATAGAAAAATAGCTATAAAAATAAAAATTCAAGCAACAAAAGGAGAAAAGAAACAAATTATAAAAACAAATTAAAAAAATAAAAGCCTCAAGGAATTTAAAATTCCTTTTCAACTTTTCTAAGAGAAAAAAAAACCTCTCTCTAGCAGCGCCAGCTTCTAAGTGCATTAGTCCTTTAAGTATTTTTAATGCATGAGTTGTTTTTTGAAGAATTAGAAAGGACAGAATAAAGTGATGGTCATTGAGTAGAGCTTTGCAATTGTTTCAACTAAGGATCAACATAAACATAAATGTTCTCGAGTTCCCAACAAGGCTTTTTGCACTAAAAGATCACCAATGGCCCTAAAGGAACGATCTGTAGAGCTAGAGCTACTGGGTACGAACATCGTAGCTCTGGCTTTGGCTTTGTTTATTTGGTTCTCTTCTTTGGGTCCATAGAGGACCGATGTGCCTGTGAGCGTGGATTCCTAAAGGCAGCTAAATTAAGACCATTGTATTTGGCCAAGATGCACACTGTGTGACCATAAAAGATGCATGTCTGCTTCTTTGTCCACTGGGGAATCGATGAGTGTGTTTGTTGTTTTATAAAAAAAAATTGAGCGAGAGAAATTTGAGTTGGAAAAGAGGCTGTCAACATCGGACAAAAATTTAACCCTTATGAAAGCAAGACCCTGGAGTCTATTGCAAACTTACATGTTCTGCCGCTACAATACAATACATCATTACTATCATCATAAAATAATCAATCAATCGTCAAAAATCATCACAATCTTGCCTCAGAACGGACTTGCAGCCCCAATCGTTACACTAATTGCAGCTCTCTGTTTGCAGAGATGTTTGCCTATTGATCTTCTTTACATGAGCTCTACAGAAAAAATAATAAGATAAAATAAGGAATTAAAGATAAAATAATAAAATAAAGATAGAAATAAACCAAAATTTTTTTAAAAATCACAAAAGTAAACAGTAATATTGAGAATCTACTAGCTGGACAAAGAAAAGCCAAATTATGTGACTTGGAAACACTATTTCTAATTTCAACTTTCATCGAACGAATAATTCTTCCGCAAATCGTTACTCCTTGAATCCTACAGTCCAAGGGCTACTATCTTTAAACCTCCCTCCTATTGCCTCCACGACAAAAGCCTCGTTTGCGAACGAAGCTACCATCGCGCCGACCAATTTCTCCTGATTGCGCGCGAGAGACCATCTCGGTCCCGCTACATCCTGAGCTCTCCAGATACTTTAAACACCTTTGTGGAGAGATGGACCGCTTAATGCCGGACATTGATTCCACTTGGACTCGGAAAGGGCACTAGCAGGGCGGCGAGCGAGCGTTGACCTCTCCAGTGAGAACCGTTGGGTCCACTTTCATCGCCATCTAATGTCCGGTAACCCAATGTCGGGATTAGCGTCACTTCCATGGAATCCCCACGTGACCTCTTTCTGTCCAAGCTTTGGTTAAACTGTAGCAACAATAGTATTTTTTTTATTTCTTAACTCACAGGTGAAGTGGTTAAAAGTGTGAGCAGGTTTGACTGAGCATGAGTGAACATTCGTTGGTGAGTGAGGATGTTGTAGCTACGTAAAGGCCATCTGGAATTTTTGAAGAACTATTTACCAGGGCAAACTTGTGGGCTGAGCAGTTTGTAGCTCTGCGCATGCGTGTTGTCTTTAACCACATAAAAAATACATTGAAAATTTACCCTTATTCTTCCTTTCTGACATTCTACTCCAGACCGCCATTATATTCACAAGAAGCAAAAAAAAAAAAAAAAAGAAAGACTTAATTGTATGCAGGTTAAGGTTGTCAGAACTAATTATGTTTAATATTTAACAAGTCCTGGCCTTTTGCCCGCTCTTTGTTTTCTGCTGCAGCTCCAAACTTTAGTGCATCTCTTTTTTTTTTTTA
>SRHC01002517.1:151932-177561 GCA_004794325.1 Pomacea maculata
CTACTATCTTTAAACCTCCCTCCTATTGCCTCCACGACAAAAGCCTCGTTTGCGAACGAAGCTACCGTCGCGCCGACCAATTTCTCCTGATTGCGCGCGAGAGACCATCTCGGTCCCGCTACATCCTGAGCTCTCTAGATACTTTAAACACCTTTGTGGAGAGATGGACCACTTAATGCCGGACATTGATTCCACTTGGACTCGGGAAGGGCACTAGCAGAGCGGCGAGCGAGCGTTGACCTCTCCAGTGAGAACCGTTGGGTCCACTTTCATCGCCATCTGATGTCCGGTAACCCAATGTCGGGATTAGCGTCACTTCCTGGAGAATCCCCACGTGACCTCTTTCTGTCCAAGCTTTGGTTAAACTGTAGCAACAATAGTCTTTTTTATTTCTTAACTCACAGGTGAAGGGGTTAAAAGTGTGAGCAGGTTCGACTGAGCATGTGTGAACATTTGTTGGTGAGAGAGGATGTTGTAGCTACGTAAAGGCCAGACTGGAATTTTTGAAGAACTATTTACCAGGGCTAACGTGTGGGCTGAGCAGTTTGTAGCTCTGAGCATGCGTGCTGTCTTTAACCACAAAAAAAAGTACTTGAAAATTTACCCTTAGTTTTATCTCCTTCCTTTCTGACCTTTTGCTCCAGACCGCCATTATATTCACAAGAAGCAAAAAAACAAGAAAGTCTTAATTGTATGCAGGTTAAGACTGTCAGAACTAATTATTTTTAATATTTAACAAGTCCTGGCCTTTTGCCCGCTCTTTGTTTTCTGCTGCAGCTCCAAACTTTAGTTCATCTCTTTTTTTTTTTAATCGTCCAAGTGAACAGTGGGTCCGCGCTGGCGCAGCTGGGTTTGACGAGCAGGCGGATAACTCCAGGGCTGCTTGGTATTCCAAGCTGATTGCCAAGGCCAGACAACTACCCTTGCCTATCTCCCTCATCTGGACGGACATCGCCCGATTACCTTCCGCTGATTTGGTCGTCAGGGCTAGAGGGCGCACGTGCAAACACGAAGACTGTCCGAGCGGAAGTTGAAGAACGCGGTTGTCTCTCTTCTCCCTAGAGGCATGTTATTTTCCTCGGGATACTTATCGTCGCTCTTTCCGAGCTAAATACACAAACACCACTTGAAATAAACAATCTCTTGAGAGACCAACCAAGCTCACCCTGTGTAAAAGTTAAAACGAAATATTTGATGAATTAAGTAATCATAGTCTGGGTACTCATTAACACAAAACCGAATTTTAAAAAAATTAGAAAGCAATTTTGGGAACTGATTTAAGACATTTTATGGTTTTTCTTCATTGTAACACATAACTTGTGTTGAGCCCACGGCAGGGTGGAGAAAGCTGTTTGCTGACACAGGTGACAGGTTCGATTCGTCTACAACTGGAGGACGCGATGGATCGCATGAACACCACCGCACGCGCGTCTGGAAGGGGAGGAGAGCGAGTGCATGAGAACACATCGTTAGAGGAGACATCGCAGTCATCAGCGTGATCGTCACATGATAATGGCAGGAAACTATTTACCAAGCGTGCTCTATCTCAGATACTCACTTGCTGTGCCAGTCGGCCAACACGGATTTTAAACACTGACAAAATCATTCTATGAGAATTATCAAGAGGAAGAGAGAGATGAAGGGTGGGAGACAAAATGTTAACTAAGTAAATCATCTGCTTTGATAAACAGACGTAGAAAGACTTTATCTCAGACTGGAAGACAGACATTCAAAGTCGCCAACTGGTGTAAAACTAACGGAAAGACCCTGGGTGGCTCTGACTGAAGTCTCCTAGCTGCCATACTGAAACTCCAATAGATAACAGGCTAAATATTTGGAATTCCCTGTATTTTCAAATTATTTCTTCATTGTCAAATTGACAAAGCTTCTTTTAGTTTTTCGCATTTCCTGTTTTGAATTCAAAGGAAGAAGGCAGATGTCGGATCTGTTTACATTTCATAAGATGTCACGAGGGATAAGGTGGATTCTTCATGCTCTGTTCTACAACTAATGCAGGGTAAGAAATCTTTGATTAGTGATAGGGACAGAAAGATAACCTGCTGACTGATGGACAGATTAAGTGAAATATTAACGAGCTTTTTCTTGACTTCTATTTTTCGCTCCTTCACAGAATAAAGAACAGCTACACAGGATGACATCTACTGACAAAAACAACTAACTTGTTCTTTTTTCACTGGCAGGAACACACACGCACACACACACAAACAAATTGCCAGCTAGGAAAAAAATCTCAAGCAATATTCTACTCAAATATTATTAAGTGCGTCTGCAAGCACACCAATCAGCACAACGAGTGTCACACAAAAGACGGACACTCAAGTCCGGAGAAGAACCCAATGACTCCATTAAGGCTCCTGTCAGGCTAGTCAAAGCTCCTGTCGACCTCCCATGTTAGCTGGAAAAGTTAGGAAGTCGGCTTTCCGAGACCTACATAGACAAATCAGGGCCTTTGACCTGCTGGCAGACGTCTTTTGATAGCGACTCAATATTGACACAAAAATCTACAGTCACGCCACCATCCCACCCGACCCTACCCCACCCCGCCACCCAATACACTCACACTCCAGCCTGACTTCACGGGAGGCTGTCGGGGATTCAGTTGTTGTCTCTGGAATTCCAAATTTGCGAATATTGTAGAAATATTGTAGAATTACATATGTGTGTGTGTGCTCGCGCGCTTTCCTCGAGTTTGTGTGCATGAGTATCTAAATTATAAATATATGTGTGTGTGTGTGTGTGTTAGTGGGTGTGCGTTTGAATATACTTCAGTACACATGTAAGCATGCTTATATGGGTGTATGCATGCTCCACACTCACTTACATGCGTACACGTGCACTGCGCATACATTCAGCTCGCTAGCTGCCATCATTTGCTTGTCAAAAAGATTTCTCCTTTCTACTCCTCCTCTTCGCATGACTGCACTGGCTGCTCAAGCTGCTCACCTAAGGATCGTGTTTAGCGCTCAGACATTTTTCACACTAACAAGGATCGCGGAGTCCCGAAAGAAAAAGAAGGGAGCGACGGACAGACGCACGGCCTCAATAATGGCGGCCGCCAGGTGAGCGAGTGCGGGGACAAGTGGGGCGAGCTGGGAGTGGGGCGAGTTGAGTGTCGTCGTCGCCTCGTGGGCTGGAGATCGATGACACGCTGTCAACTGCAGGACACACACTTCCAGGCCAGGGCGCGCGGAGGGTTGTTTAGGGGGACACAAGATGTGTCCTGAATGGTTATTAAAGAATAAAAAAAGGAAGGAAAGAAAGGCGAAAAAATGAGAAAAAAATGATTGAGGTAATAAAGACAAGGATGATACTAGTGATGGAGAGGATGATGAAAATGTTGTGATCTTATTAATAATAAAGCTTCTAAGAACACACTTTGTATCACAGTCACTTTCATTCAAACACATAAACACGCACACAGGGTGGATGAAAAAAAGGAGCACCTGGATGAAACCAAACATTTCAACAAGAAAAAGCAAACAACAACAACAACAAAAACAACAACAAAATCTTGACGGCATAAAGAATTTACAAACCTACTGCGTTGTTAAAAGATCATTTTTGTCAATAGTTTGTCTCAGCGTGTGGGAGCACGTGACTGGCCCAAGGTGATAGATAGACTGAGTAAACAGGAGAGAGAGAAAGACGAACAGTGCGCTGCAGCTGCTTCACGCGACGTCAGCATCAAGACACCCGCACCCTGGTTCAATACATTTATTTTCTGCCACTGCGCAGCTGGCTTTTATCGTCTCTCTCTCCTCGGTGTACAAAAATGTGGAGTCAATAAGCACAACACATGTGTGAGTAGACTTGCCAACCTTCATGTTGGGGACCGGCGTGGGAGGGGACGGGAGGAGAGAGGGAAAGAGCGGGGCTTGGGGCCAGGAGAGTGGAGGAGAAAGGGTGGATGAATAAAAATGAGGGTTTGACTTCCTATTGATTTTGGCTTTCTGCTCCAGTCAAAACTTATGTGACTGAGCAGCGAGATGTATGGCAGTCACCTGTCTGTGTGTGAGTGAGTGAGTGAGTGTGTGAGTGTGAGTGTGTGTGGTGCATGTGAATGTTTGTCTGTATTCGCTTCTTTTTCTTTTATTTTTTTTTTGCATGCTTCTGTGTGGCTGTGCGTGCGTAGGTGTGTGCTCGCGCATGTGTGTACAGGTGGAAAGCTGATGCGGGATTACGTGTGAACCGTTTGCCCCTAACGTTAACGATTTTAGGAGAATAAAGGGATTAGAAGATTAGGAAATAATGACTTTATCTTCAATACATACGACAAATACTTCCATTAACACAATGATTGAGCTCTGTGATAAATCACGAGGTTCATTAACGGATCCTGATCACGCAGAAGATGAAACATCCCAAAAAATGTCTCGGCCAAAAAACAGAGCATAGCGACGTCTGGACCATGAGATGAACACAATGTTGTCCATACAAAGCAGAAGTGAACATGTCAGAACCGTTCAGGGCTCACAAGTACACACCACGAGTGGTTAAAAGCGTGGGTCCTATGTAGCCCCACACGGGAAACGAACCGCAGCTCGGACGCTACAGTCTAGTTCACAGGTTTGTCGCTCTTTAATTACTCTCTACGCTCACATCTCGCCTCAGCTAATGGTCACAGAACATGCATAATTCAAATTCTCATTCTTTTATCTCTTGGTAGTAATATAAACGTATATAACTACACCATGAGTCTCATTCATCCATCTCTAAGTAATAATATAAAAGGGTTTAAATCTCTTAGAAGAGGTAACATCAGGGTAGACAGGGGAATTCAGAAACCTCTGGCTTAACAAATGTGTTTCTCTTTCTTTCTCTGCATCTACCGACATGGTTTTAGTCCTCTTTCTTTCTTATCATTTATTCACCGACCCGTTGAAGTTAGACATTTTTTATCTAATCCCTGAGGACGAAGAAGAAGAAAATTTAAAGCCAGAAACGTGTATTATTATTATGCAGGAGCCACGAATATGAAAGCAATCATGAAATTGTTCTGCACTGATGGCTACTGCAAATCATCCAAACAATTTCAGAGAGACTTCAAATCTTCGGAGTAAAGGAGACAAGAGTGATGAGCCTTTCGGGAAGACAGCAGCCTGGAGGACACTCTGTTTAACAGTATTATGTGTTTCGTTCTTTTTCTCTCTCTCTCTCTCTCTGTGAGATAATTTTACGAATGTAAATTCTTGTCAGATCATTTCTGATGTTCCCGATCATCTAATGTCTTCTAGATCGTATCAAATGTTCTACATCCTCTTAGGTATTTTACATCGACTCTGTGTGTGTGTGACACTTTCTTGATCATTTTAAACAACTACCTGATCAAAAGGTACAGACAATCTCTCTCCGATAATTCACCAAACCGGTAACAGTAGTTTGCTGATATACACACGATTAAAGAAACAATTCTGACACAATTCTAAAAGATGACAGAAAAGTCTGAAGGCTGGATTGAAGATAGAGAGGACCGCATTTTCGGAAGCTGATGAAGTTAGCATCCTTTGCGAAGAAGGGAATCAACAGCCAGAACTTCATCTACATCCTCGTTAGGCTATTTACTTCATCTCCATAGAAGTCGAGGTGAGTAATTTGGACCGTCATTAGGCCCGGCTACTCACTGCTGGGCTGATTTATGACCAAGTCTGGTGAGGACAGAAATCTGGCAAAAAGGATGAAAGGCTTTTTCGGAGCTGTTCGGGCCCCAAGTCTCCAGGGGGGGCCGAAACCCAGCCGTCTGATCTCTAAGGGAGCGGTGATTGTGGGAAGGAGACTTGTAACTTTGCCCAGTGGGCTACATCGACGACTACATCAAGATTTTGATCAAGAAGATGACGCGGGAGGAAGCGACGCACCTATTGTCCTCCCCTGTCGCGTCCTCTTATCGCGTCTCCTCAGTCGTCTGGCCACCAGGTTTTTTTTTTTTTTTGACCTCGCAAATCCATAAACTACTTAGGGATCAGCTTAACGACACTATCTGAAAAAATAGATGAGAGCGAAATGAATTTGTTACAATGAAGGAATGCTAATTTTCATCTCCAAAGTTAAGTCGTTGACCAACAGAATTAACACTAAACTGAAAAGAGGAATAAAAAAAAATTATATAAGGACTAAAATGATACTGTGATGACAAACATCTTTTATTGTAATATTGAATCTTTGATATTATATTCCGTCACATTACAGTTTAGTGTAGATCACCGTAGTAGTCCATATCAAGATGTTAACAAGACATTTCGTTGAAGTAGTTAACAACCCCGCCATACTCTGTACATCACATTCGCCTCCAACATGTTATCCAACTTCAGCAACGCTCGTGATATGTTTACCAATACTCCTCTGACCACATGATTAATATGATGAACTAACCCTGAAGTTATATGCCATGCATGCTTTTTTCACATGTGGATGGAATATTGCAGCATGTTACCTCGGGTGCAAAAGGGACGCTAATGTAGATGAGTGGCCAACTGTTCCTACTTTTGCCGGGTGCTAGAGATCGAAGAGTCTGGCCTGTAGGACCTGACCTAATCCGTATTTGAAGACACTTGGCGACGTACAGCAAGTCCAGATCGCCAGCACTTCAAAGCCTCATTTGCATATCTTTGACTCCAGCAGACGGCCTCTATCTGGTCCTCCCGGCTGCCTGTACTTCACAGGACAAAGCTGAGTTTTTGTAAAAAAAAAAAAAAGGTGCAGCCAACGTGTGTTGCATTAAATTCCAGCGGCATTTTCCTTTTAGCAGGCTGGGAGAAAATCCATGATGTATTATGCTAAAGACACGATGTTAATTAAAGAATGACACGTGAATTTAACTACAACTCCGAGCAGAAAATCACCAGACACGGAATATTTTAAGCATTTGTATGGAAACAAGAAGCGGAGTGATGTGGGGGTGTTAGACAATTTGAAGCAATTTCTATTCTAATAAACAACTTGAAACTGTCCAAGCTTGAAACTGCGAGAAATAATGTAAATGAAAAAGGGAGAGAACTGTATTGTGACCGTTAACTATTTTCTTGTCAGTCCGTTCTGATTTGTTTACTGTCCTCTCTTCAAGCTCAATTCCTATGTAAAAATCTGCCCTAGAGAGCGAGTGGATTATCAGTTACACAATTAATACTCATGAAACCGATCTTGCATTAGTTTCGAAACACACAGTTGCGCTCAAACCGCTATATTTTGTGATCATGAAATTAAAACTCAGCTGAGCCTTTGTAACTCTCCATGTGGAAACGAGCAGAGAGTACAATGGTTCAGTTCCCAGTGGTTGTAGTTATGAAGCTAGGGTAGAGCTTTGTCCTGGGGTAGCATGGAAAACTATGGGGCGAGGGGTTTATTTCAGAAGTTATAAAGAGGTGTCCAGAACCATCGGATGTTGTTTTACTCCTACAACAGTAGTCATAAAGCGACAGGGTCTAGGTATGGCATTGTAACTACAGAAACAAGACGATTTTCTCCAAGTTTCCCATATTGTCCTGGGAAAACGACTTACTCTCACTTCGTAAATACGGGTCCTGGAAAAAATACAGACCAAAAGGTGTTTTGCTCATTGCAACAACAGGAGCCACATTGCCATGAAATCAATTCCTCTAATATGTGAATACCGAGAAGCCTACGACCCCCTTCGTCATCGGGGAACGATGACAAAACTCAATTAATTCTGTAATAGAAATAGGGGTTACATTTCAGGTGAACAGGGTTAACAAACAACATCAGTAGAAAAGAATATCTCTGGCTGTAAGTCAAAAAAGCAAACAGCGTTGTAAGTAAGTCAAACTTTTTTTCAATTGTGAATATTCTTTACTGTTTGACTCTCTGAAATATTTGAAGTCTGAGACTGAAGTATTTAATTTATTTCAGGAACATACATACATCCAGCCTGATATGTATTTCCATGCACCGCAAATTTGCTAAACTTTGCCATTAAAAATATTTTACAGTTTTTTTTGTGCTTTAATGAGCATCATCTTCTTGCGCTTGATTTCTGATGGAGTAGAGTTTTTGAGAATTATTTTTATTTTATCCAAGTTCAGTGAATACCAATGGGAATACAAGGGATTTTTTTTTTGCCTTGTGACGATCTGTTACAAAGAAAAAAGAGTCAAAAGAAAATGAAAGATGGGAGTATCTGCAAGCTTTTTCCGTTAGACATTTTCCTAGGTTCTGTTTATGTGATACAGCCTCTCTCGACATTTAAGTATTAATTGCTGTATTTCAGTATTTTAAGTATTAATTTAAGTATTAATTACATCACAACGGTTCAGATTTCGTCCCTTTATCGCTATATCGTCCATCTGACTTTCTTCCTTAAAGACACACACAAACGCGCTCACACACTCGATGTACTTTCAACTAAACAATCCTTCATGATGTTCACAGTTCCCCATTCACACTCAGTAGCAGCCATGGGGGCTTCAGTGAACGAAGTTATTATCTGGATGGAGATGCAGTGTTGAAATGTTAGTTATCAAAAACTGGCGGACAGCGCGGTGTTAATACAAAACTCTCATTTCCAATTTCCTGGAAGCCAGAGCAGGGTAATGTCTAGACACAGACGTTGAACCAGCAGCTAACGGAAACAGAAGCCTTTTCTTTCTTCAACATCGTGCAGACGGTTGATCACATCTCATTTGCAAGCCTTCCTGTCCTCACTGGATAAAGTCAACATAATCAACTGCCGCAGCAACACAACCAACATGTCTCCTGCTCTCAGCTGTACATGTGGAGTGCGTTGAACTCGGGAAGAAATTGATGAACATACGATAGCTTTACAAGAAAGGAAATATAACTACAAAAATATAAAAATTCTAAATGATTGAGAACAAAACAAAAGCGAACTCAAAGACCTTGCAGCATTAATTTCAACATTACAATTGTTTAGACTGGAAATACGAGACACTGTCCATAGTTTGCACATAGGAGGATTGTTCTAGTTTTTTTCAGTTATTAAACTGGTCGCTCAAAAATTGACTTTAAATGTAAGCAGGATACATAGACACAAGCAGACTTGCGTGTCTAACAATATTTTTCCGAGGAAAGAAGCGTCGACTTCCTTGTCGACAACAGCAATGACATATCCTAGACTTTCAGAAGCTGATGCGCCATCTTGGACAATAAGCCGACTTTTTTTCTGCTCAGACATGACTACAGGTGGAGATTACAATAAAGTTATTTTGAGTAATTCATCATATTAGTAATAACCAGACTTGTAAGACGCTCGGTGTCCGCAAAGTAATCAGGAAGAAATTTGCTGCCTGCAGAACGTGACCTGGAGAACAGCACCGCGCTCTCTGATCGTGGAGGTAACAATGACTTGCAGTCAGACAAGGGAGCAAGGGGAGGGACAGACAGTGTGACCAATTCCTTCTGTCGTTGTTTTCCTCCCACTTCCCGACATACACACCCTCCTACCCCGGTCTCCGCGCCGGGTGTAAGCTGCTGGAGGGAAGCTAAGTAGGTGATCGCCTGCATCCACACGAAACACGCTTTCAAAATATTCAGCAGCGCCAGGACAGATGCATAGGCCCCGTGGTTTATATCTTCAGACATATATGGATATATGTGGATATACAGCACTGAGTCCTCGAGTAATTGTAACCTTTTGTATTCACACGATCACGCATCCACACGTGTGCACATATTCTCACTCTATATATCTCTTTCTCTCAAGTATATTCGAAACACGTTCGTTCGTTCGTATATTCGAAACACAAACAATTATATAATTATGTATATATAGAGAGAAAGACATAAAATACCGTGCATGCATATTTCTAACAAAATAGTATCGACATGTTTCTGACATCCATTTTCATTTCAGACGTAAACACGGACGCATTAGCTAATTAAGGTGCAGATGGTTAACTCAGTAATGGCCACCGCCTCTCCCCTCCCCCTAACAACAAAATGAAAAGTGTTGAGTAAGACTTCGAGTTAACGTCTTTCATTAGCTAAATGAAAACAGGTTTGAAAATGCCAGGTATACACGCCATGCTTCTGCAGATGTTATTTCAGAAGACTTCTACCCGACTTCAAAGACCTGCGTATGAAAGCACGCGCAACACCCGACACCAGGACAAAACATTGATTACGACGACGCAGTCCCCTCAACTTTTAGTCTGAAGGTAGGTAGGTCGGCTCTTTGAAGACGAAGTTTATTATCGGATCCAGCTTTTTTTTCTTTTAGGGCTGTTCCATCTCCTCCCCTACCACCCCACTGCTCTTTCGGTTTCTCAGCCTTATAAGCCCTCAGGTACTCAAACAACAGGTGCGGCAACTAGAGGAAGCATGTTGCGTCACTGGGGTATCAAATCGGCTACATCAAGCGAGTCGGGTGTCAGACACTGATACTCTGATCACTTGCAATCCGCCTTTCAATGGATTTTAAGTTGTGGCAAAGAAGCACGTGCCTGACCTGATGAACTGCACACGCTCTAGAAGCTATTACACCGAAGGGAAAAAAAAAAGATGAGCGACACACACATTTTTTTACACCATTGTAATATGAGATGCAAGTTTTTCAAGACACGAAGAGTATTTGGTTAGAAATTAACATACATTCTGTTTAAATATATATGTTATATATCCAAAACTGCCATCACCATGTAATAATAATGCTAGGAGCATCCATACACTGCCTATTGTTTGAGACATATTAAGCACGTGTTAGATTAAAAAAGCGGTGATAAATTAAACATTTATTAAATTACAAATAGCAAATTTAGTAAGACTTCTTACAAACTCCAAAGTAGTTCAGTTGTCTTTAAAATTAGTGCATGCAAGGCAAATAAGTATTTTATAAAGTTCTGACTAACCAACCATGAAACATTTTGGTGAAAAGCGCTTTAGCAACCACTCGAGGGAGGAAAGGTAACTGAAAACTTCACTGAAAAACTAGTTTGTTTAAAGTTTATTCTTGTTTTAATATTTTCAATGTTATGAAATCAATATTTCCATGGCAGTTAGGTTGTCTACAACGCTGTGAATTTTAGCAACTTTTAATTTTGGGTTGAATTTTCTATTAAGCGATTTGGCTGGCACATCAGAGAGATCAGAGGATATTGGAAGAGAAGATTGGAAAAGAAAAAGTCAAACAACAGAAAAACATGGTTTTGATTAGATTAAGCAATTTCTTTAGCACAACAAAAGAGCCGATACAAACCCGAAATAAAACACGAAAAAAAAAAAGACATCAAAACAGACAGGAGTTTTTATATCAGAAGTTCTAAAACTTAGTGTCAGAACGACAAGCCAAAGAATCATCAAAAATGAAATAAAATAAAAACTTTGCAGAGAAAACTAAATGCTGAAAGTGAAACATAACAATTGGGCAAGAGACTGAAGTTTTTACATAATAGTGTAAGTCCACTTACCTTTGTTGGAAAGGAGAGGGACAAATATGAAAAAGATGCTGTTTTATACAAGAAGACAAACACTTTATAGAAGTAAACACACATTTCAACATATTGATTACATATTTGAAATAATCGAGAGGATTAATCTTCTTGAAGAAAAGTAAAAGCGAAAGGAGAAGCAAATACTGGAAAAGAGAGAGAGAGAGAGAGAAAAAAAAGAAGACGAAAAATGAGGACATTATTTTCCATCAGTGATGACACCAGCTGTCCTTAGAACAGTAGCTGAAAGTCTGTCGTTCTCATCTTTAATGGTGCCATATTTTTTAAAGTCTTTGCTTGTGCACAATGTCCTAATGCCATTCACCTTTTTAAAAAAAAGACCATCACTGAGACAAACTCAAACTCATGTCCACCGTAACTACCTACTTTGACTAACAGTTTTCCGGCTTCTGAGGACAGCAAGTTTTGATCGAGCATGGAGTGAATAAAGGGAAAAAAATCACATCGTCTCTTGCTTGAAGAGTTGTGCGTAAAAAAAAAAAAATATCGTCAGGAATGGAAACAAATCCAAGGGAGGCAAGTCAGCAACCGCTTTCATTACAGAGAGTAATATGTATTACTTCCCTTTGCCCAAAGCGCCAGACCTTGTGTTTGAAACACATTATTGACAGAATGATAAACCTGCTGTGCATTCATGTTGTTTTTTTTTCTTTGGCAGTATAAAATATAAATTTTTCATCGACTTTTATTAAAACATGGTTTGCATTACTTTTTAAAATTTATTCTTGATATTTTGTTTTTATTTTCATCCAGCGTTACCTGTTTAGTTTTCACGTACAGTAGTTAGTTCTTTAGCAGCTCAAGCGAGATAACTACACATCGCCATGCTACTGTAGATAATCATCTCGTTATCTCTCTTGTAAGCACTCACGCAGATTGTTCAGCCGAACTTTAAGCATTTATAAAATATTCGTGTCCTCTTCCTCTATGCTTGTCACCTACATCCTCCTTCAGCGCTCGCGCACACACACAAACACACTCACTTTTTATTTCAAACACACACATACACACATGCTCTCACACAGTCATACACTCTGACTTCCCCCACTTTCTCTACCACACAGACTTCCTCGTTTTTAAGATAAATAATACATAATTATTCCCTTTTCTCAAACACACTGCATGTCATTAGTGCACTGCGTCAATTCACTACTGCAACCGCAGAAACTTAAAATGTTATTTCAAAATAAAAAAATCAAAAATTATAATATGAGCAACAAACTTATCCTTCCCCCATATCCTACAAACTCCACCCTCACCAAAAAAATAAATAAATAAATAAATTCATATGTACTGTTGTTTGGTTTATTACAATCACAACCAAACAACAAGCCATCTGTTCAAAATGAAAATCCAGTCAAGACTCAAGTCTTTCTCTACAGCACAGCAAATTCAAGCAAACATTTCTGCTCCCCTCCGAGTGTTTCGACCTTTCACTAGCTGCACCCGAATCCTGTTTTCCGATCCCAAATTTGCAGACACTACAGCGGAAGTGAACGGCCAGACACGCCGCGAATTTAAACAACTTCGTGGAGTCTGCAATCTACTCTCCTAACAAAAACCGCTTAACTCGTGACTACACTAAATGTCACCCAGGTTTTTTTTCTCGTAGAACTTCGGTGTCGGGGAGGATGCAGGCTGCCAGACTAAGTTTGCCATGCTTTTCACGGGATCCGTGGCGGGGACGGATTCAAGCCCGCTGCTCAAGCCGAATGTTTGTGTTGGTAGAAGCTGGATCAGGGATTTTTCTATTTGATAAGCACTTGCGACTGTCTGAAAAAGCTGTCCTTTTCACAGTTCTTTAAACATTTTGTTACGGCTTCGTAAACACTTTCAAACTGCTCACAAAAATTTGACCGATGAAGACATTTAAAGAAAAAAAAAAGAGCTTTACACGAGGGACAACAAAGAGACCGGGTTGGACCAGTGAAGCTGACTGAAAGAATCCAAGCGGGGTGAGGACTTCGGTGGCCCCAGCGTTCAGCATGAGAGGGTGGACTCTGCAAATGTCTGAAGGAGGACATGGTTGAAAGAAGATGCTTAGAGCCAAACCATGTTAAGTCCAGACAGCATTACTTGTGAATGTAATTTATCCAGGATGGTGGTTTGTGGGAGGGGGGCGGAATCCAGACGAGGTGGATGGACCAGCGTTGAGTATAGAATTGCATCCCCCTGATCGAGGACTTTAATGGCCGCTGATCGATGACGTGATGACTTCTGGATGAGTGGTTCATCAAACCGTTGACCGTACACCTTTGTGACTGGCAAAACATTTGTGGCGATGTTGCTCGCATGCTTCCTTCACTGTGTAACCCCTGAAACTGTCGGCCTATTCAATGGCTGGCGACATTTTGGGTCGCTGCGGTAATGTCAGCGGCTGGTACCATTCTGTGCAATTATTGGGAATAACAGGGGAGTGAGATACACAGACAGGGAGAGAAAGAAAAAAAACCTAAAGCCAGTCACGGAGACAGTGGAGATCAACAAAGAAGAGAGACCGAGCGACAATATCAAGTTTCTATTAATGTAAGTGGTAGGAAACACAAACATGTTTTATAACAAATAACAAATAAACAAACATGTACAAGATGCAGCAATTATGATTTCTGTACATATTTGTAAGAGTAGGCATACGCTAGGAAGTGAAAGATTTTTCCAGGATTTCTAACTGCGTGTCTGTTGGATGAATGTGTGTGTGTGAGCAAGTACACAGTCGACAAAGATGGAGACATCTACCGTGCAGACTGAGGGAAAGCCAGGCGAGAGGATAAAACAATCAGAACGTGCATCGGTCGTTAGACGATGTCCCACGCCAAGTCCAGCGACTAATCTTGTTTGCCAATCACCAGAGGAGCTGGACAGTCGCCCCACGACGGTCACCCCTCGCTTCATCTTGGTGTTGGCTGTGGCCATGTTTCACCCTGACTGGGAATCTCCGGGCTGACCCTCAGACGCCACTGGAGAGTTTCTCTCCGAGATCATTTCGTGCAGCCGAGGGAAGTGTGTGTGTGTGTGGGTGTGTGTGTGAGTGTGTGCGTGGGTGTGTGTGTGTGTGGGTGTTTATGTGTGTGTGTGTATGTGCGTGCGTGTGGGTGTGTTTGGGTGTGTGTTTGTGTGTGTGTGACCGTGTATCTATATGTCTGCAGCAGTGTTTTTGCTTGCAAGCCTAAAGGCTCGAAATCTGTTTCCTTACATCTGTGTCGCCGTTTATCTATGTGACCTTTGACCTACATTATTATCCTCCTAATAGACCTTCTCTCCCATTTGTTCTGCTGTCGGTTCATGTCACCATAAGTGTTTCCTGTCATTCTGCCAGGACCTTTTCTTCCTCTTCGCCTGACAACACACTCTTCCATTTGTTCATCAATCTAGACTTGCTGCGTCCAGAGAACACTTTTCAGACAAAAATTTACTTTTTATTTAAAGTTATATTTTACAAAATTTAACAAAAATGGTGACGTACATGCAGCCGAGCTACAAGTTTTTAAAATATTTAAGAAACCAAGACATGGAGAGCGAAAAGAAAGGAGGGAAAAATCGTTTAAAAAGCAAATCGACGAGAAAAGCTGACATTGTTTGCATTTCTAATACTGCCCACAAACAAATTTCATGCGATGACATTTTCGTTCAAGAACCAACGGGGCGCGGCATCGGAACAAGACAACCTTAAACTTCATTTTCTCATCAGCTGGGAACATTTGTTTTAAACTTCTGTAAATGGGTTTCCTTTATTTTCTCCTTTTACCAGCGTTCTTCGCACTCAAGCAGAAAATACGCCTTTTCAATATGCCAACATGTTGGGGATTTTTCCGGTGTAGGGGGGAAAAACGTATCGCCTCACACCATCGGTGCCAATGCTGCTGCCCAATGGATAGAAAGTGAATTCCGCTCAGCTAACGCTGACATCTTCTTCCGAACTAACGAAGAATCAGTGGGCCACATACTCGATATATCTTGTCAAATGTCTTAGTTTCTAAAAGCAGGGGAAAAAAGGATTATTCAAGACACAAGAAAAGGAAGCCATTCTTTAACATAAACTTCCATTCCAACGTGTGGAAAGACATTTATGTGATTTTTTTTTCAGACCCTCTGTTGTTTGTGTGCTTGTTTGTGTTAATGCGTGCGAGTGCGCGTGTGATTAGACACTTGGAAAATAAGTAGAATGTCTTGAAAGAAAACGAGTGTTGAATACAGACCGCAGGGCGAGGAAGGGAGGAAGGGAGGAAGAGGAGGAGGCAATGGGGGTTTAACGAACCTGTCGTGAAAGAAGTATGGCAAGTGACCTGGCATGAACGTGAAACATTGCATCGTCTTCCTCCCACTGAGCCGCCAACGTGCTCCCCAGTCACGATCTGATGGATCTCGGCGAGTAAGCTATCTCACAAGAGAGGGCGAAGGTGTGATTATAAGATTTGTGTTTCCTTTTCCAGGCCTTACATTTCTTTGAAATGAAAAAAGGCGCAAAGAGTCCCCAAGCCCAGAGATGAAGAGGTGACGAGAGGGAGAGAAGCCAGAGCAAAATGGGGAAGAAAGCAAAGAAGAATTACCCTGAACAAGTTGGCGATTTGAAATGTAGGCGTTGTTTGACAAAGGGTAGTTAATGTGAAGAACGGATATTTCTTGCTGGCAGTTGAAAAGAGATAATAATATGTGTGTTTTTATGCATATACGGATTTCATGATGACATCATCATCATCATCATCATCATCATCATCATCAATCCCTTGACTGGTACTAGCAAATAACTAGTTTAGCGAGCCTGTCGGTACCAGTCATCTACAAAATTAGGTTTGCTGCACTAAGGCTCTCAACTGAGGTCTGTCGAGTCTTGAGCGGTGGTGGGTAGTCCTCCACTCATTTACATTTGCCATTTAATTTTTTTTCTGACCATCTCAGCATCGACTACATCATAATCCAGTCACCCCAACACGCACTTGCATAGAAAAGCTTCCACCGCTTTACGGATGCGAAAATGATTTTCTGGTGTCCTGATGTCAACCGCTGGAATGTTGACATTAAAAGATTTGAAGCAATTTTCTCAAAGTTGGTTTTAATTGCCTGAATTCGGCGTTTGTGTAACACCAGGAAGACTACGTGCAGCAAAGTGAACCTGATTCTGTCCAACCTGACCATTCCTGCCGTGGCTCTTACTGATGCTTGCATCCATCTTTCCAAACATACTGGCGCCTAAGGATTTAAAACCATTTACCGTCTCGAGCTGTTGATCGCCACTTTGCCAGGCCCAGTGATGTCGACCATGACAGGTCGGTGCTGGGCTCCATCCCATATGCAGACGTGTTGTCTGTCAGTCTACTAGACAAGCACCTCATCGGAAGCCATTTTCACCACAATTACATTAAAAAATTATGGAAATCAAATTAAAAAAAGATAGTCTTACTCGCCTTCTCGACGCACGAACGCAAAAACACAAACTCTTACTCTCACACACACAGAATGAGAGAGAGAGAGAGAGCAAATGATAGGATTACAATGACAACGAAAAAGTCAGACGCAGTTCCAGCGCTTGTGACTTAAAAAAAATATATATTGATATTTTTGTTTTCGTCTTTGTCGAGATAAGTGGTTGTTTTTCAAGGGAGAGCACTGGGGATATAGCTACCTCCTCCCGCAGCCCTGCACCATGGCGCGTGCATCTCTCGTGGAGCAGGAAACAGCCAGTTACCTCCCCCTAGTCTGGCATCACCCGCGGCGCACGGGCTGGGAGCGAGATGGGCCCCGCATCACTTCACGCACGGGGCAAGAAATGAAAAGGTGACAGCGGTAATCAGTCTGGGGCCCGCTGCATGACGCGTCCCTTGGTGCTAAATAGTTAACGGGATGCGGTCAGATAAAACAGACATTTCTTAGACAGCAAAGTGGGTTTTTCTTCTCACCAGGAAGGTTCGAACTCCTAGCTACTCGCAGACCTCCGTGAAGCTTGTATCTAATTGATTGCACGTGTGTCTGTGTGATTGTGTGTGCGTGCGAATGCATGTGTGTGGGTGTACGTGCGTGGATGGAATATTACGTGGGCGTGTTTACACGTGTGCGTGTGTGTATTATCGTTATCGTTTGCACGCACGTTCGTGAGTGATTCTAAGCCTCGCAAACCTAGAGGTGAGTCAACAGGTGAGACAGCACGATCCACTTATCTCTCGTTACCTGTCGGTGCAAGGTGTCCGCCGGAAGGTTTCGCGATAGCTCTGCTATTTGAACCCATGCGAGTGCCGTCCCTTTGAATAGAGCCTGCATGTAAAAAGCCCGGTGTTAACTGTGCTGATCTGCTCAGTGCTGCTAACACTTATCATCGAATTAGCTTCCATCGATCCCTTTGTGGCATTTGCCGTCGTGGCGTACCCTCCATTTGTGGAGGGCAAAACCTTGGGGACTAAACAAACAGCGCGGACTGCAGCACAAAGTCAAGTTGAGGTATGGGCACGCCTGGTCAACAGATCTCAGGGACAAACACACACACATCCACCCTGCACACGCAGACAGCCACATTAAAACATCACGAACAATGCATCAAAAACACTACTGGCCTGCCACAGAAGTCTTTGGTGACTCGTTAACTAAGCCAGCAGCGGACATGGCTGGGACTGAGACAGTCTTGGTTCTAATCTCTCCTTCATTAAGATTTATTGCTACGATTGAAAGAAAGGCCTTCGGTTCCCAATTTTTCTACTTTCTTATCTATTAGAGTCAGGACTCTTTTATAAACTTACCCTCCCTTGTGGCCATTGCTATTTCAAAGACAGAGACGACCAGTTCATGGGTAAGATCGACCGAGGGCATTCCTACCCTCGACAGGCCTTTTGTCCTCAAGGATCCATCGCCACGCTCAAGACATGCTTTCTGCCCTCAACTGTCCTACACCCCAACCTCATTTGTGTACAAACATGACGTCACATGACCTATTTCTGTGCTCGGTGCTGTTGATAGGCGTGTTTCAAGAGAAAGAAACTAAATATACTTCAGATATGGTGGCTAAATAATAAGTTACATCGAGAGTTTACAAAGTTACCAGAAAGTTATTATCTTTACTCAGTTATCAAAAAGAAACTCGTATCCATCTTTAAGATGCGATGCATGAGGTTCACGAGAACCAGCTTACTCGCAATACACTCAAAGATCGGCGATTCTCTCCAAGCCAGCTTTCGCTTCGATTAGTGTTTGTCGCGTTCTGCAAGAGAAAGGTTCTTTAAATGCAAAACTCCAGGTCTCGAAATTGCACTAATAACCTGCATAATGTATAATTCGCCTGAAAAATGCATTTTAAGCATAGTGGCGCAAGAGTTATGGCGCTTTGAAAACGACCACAATCCTCAGGGATTGCTCAAGAAGATGGGGGCAATTTTCCGATGCATATTTGAGCCAGAGACCACAGCAATTCAAACGGACGCACCAATTTTAGCAACGGCATTTTCTTTTTTTGCAAACTGTGTTCTTTCGCGCCGCTGGGTTATGTAGTTCTCTTCATTGCTTCCATTACAGTGGATGTCGCCAGGACGCTTTCCCACCATCCGTAAACTTCAGGGTGGATCTTGGCAAGGTTGTGGACGTGTTTGTAGTGTTCTGTTGAAGCTACATATGTGTATGTGTATGCGAAAATGTGTAATTCAAAGAATGAATCATTAAGTGCACATTGAACATTTTGCTTAAAAGTTTAAAATCAAACACCAAACAATCTCGGACTAATGTTTACCGCTCTTTCGAGCCAGAAACTTTGTTTTATAGTAACACTCAATGGTAAAGAATTTCACTGAGCTGCAACACTAAATCACAGTAAAAAAAAATTTGGAGTTAATGGTTCAATGCATTGTCATTAGAGGCACTCATTTCAAATGATCCATTTAGTTGTTCCTAAAAGCGCCTATAGAAGACGATAAAACAAAATTTAGAAAGGAGACAAACATTCGCAAAACTTTGTGGGATTTTTATCATTCTTGGGGGAAATGTTTTTGCTGTGTGTACGGAATACACTCGCTATTTTAAGAGCTAAATAAAATCATCTTTGTCGTTAGAGTTGAGCTGATGTGCTGCTAGCTGAGGTCGCAAAGGTCTCACTCTTAACATTTTATTTATCTTTTCTCACGAACACATACACATTCCCATTCTGTTTATCACCAAATATGCCGAGTAAATACACAATCTGAACGACTTTTTGTAGAGATTTGTAGCTCTGAAACTAACAAATTTTAAAAGTTTAATAATAAATAATATTTTAATTATTTAATAATTTGATATCATGATTTCTGTTGCTAAGTATTGTCTTTAAGAAATTATAAAAGTTTATTTATAAATAATAATTTAATAATAAATTAACCGGATTTTTACCTTATTTGGTGCAGTCAATGGCAATAGCAATGTTTCTGTCCGCCATGTTCACGGGTAGTGCGGGTTAGTCACCTGTCACACAAGTGTCGGGGATTAAAAGTCTCGGGGATGAAGTGTCGGGGATGAAGTGTCGGGGATGAAGTGTCTGGGATGAAGTGTCTGGGGATTAAATGTCTCGGGGATGAAGTGTCGGGGATGAAGTGTCGGGGATGAAGTGTCTGGGGATTAAGTGACCGGACACCGTTTCTCACCCAACTACAAGTTTTATTTCAAGCGTCTGCACGTGCAGTCACACGTGCACGTGAACAGGTGTTTGCTTGTCTCTGTTTTACATGTAGTCTATGCCTCCTTCCTTGCTGCTCCTCTCTCTCTCTCATTCACTATTTCTGTCCTTTCACTTGCCACCTTTCTTCACCTTAATCTTTATATCTGTCTACAACTTTCTTTACTCCTCTCGTTTTACTTCTCCCTCTTACTCGTGTCTCTCACCTTTCTCTCACATCTCTCTCTCAACTTTCTCTTTCTCAATCCCACGCGTCGACTTCTTTTGTCCTTTCACTTAATAATCATCTTTCTCCACTTCTCTGCACTTGTCTATCATTTTCATTTGCCTACGTTTGTCGTCATCATTATCTTGAGCAAAAAAGGCGCGAGACGGAAACTGGCAAATGAAAGAAAGAAAAGATGGATACGGCTGGTTGGTTGATTTATATGACAGGAAAGTGCGTCCACCCTTGAGTGATTCTGAAGCATGGAGAAAAAAAGCGAGAAAAGAGTTCTCGAGAATTGTAAATAGTGTGTGACGACTGCACCTTCCGGCCGCCTCTATGTTTCCACCCTTTCTCTCTCTCTGTTTTTTTCTTCCCCATCCACTCTTCCCTCTGGATGCTATTGCCGCAGTCGTGTCGTTTACCTCTGTGTTCTTATCTCTGGTCATACAGCCCCCGCGGAGTTAATATCGGGTATTGTTGGTAATGTTTACCCTGGCAATGTTATCTCTACCACGGTGGTTTCATCACAACCTCTCTCCGCTCCACTGATCAATACTGCATTTCACGCTCCGCTGCCTTTCCCTTAATGCTGATCACCGTCACGGTTGTGCAGTCACCGAGACACACCGGGTGTTGCCGGCTACTTCCACACAGAATCCCCTTTTCCCAAGCTGGGTAAACTACGTGGAAATTCATCTATAAAATTTCTTTATGATGTGTGGTCTTCTTAGCCATTCAGCCATGTCAGACATTCTCCCGTCTCTCTAAACACACATAGATGCACGTGAGTGTATGTGCACAGAAACATGTAGTCTGTATTTGAATTTGCTTAGTTTTGACAGTTTTTGTTGCAGTAATGTCAGCAACAGTGTACACTTAGATTTTTATGTCTCAGGACATCTGTTAGTCTTATAAAATGCGATACACTGCCTTTATCCGTCTCAACTATTTTCTCTTTCTTTCTTAATGTTAAGTTCACTTTTTATGCGAGTGCTAGGCAAAGGTTGTGTGAGAGATGGAAAGGGTTTGTCTTTCACACTGAAACATACATAAAGATGAAGAAAAGCTGAAGATGCAGAAGGAATTGACAAAAAACTAAATGAACCAGGACACACTGACGATACTTTCAAGCATCACCCTCGAAAAAAAAATGAAAGTAATGGCGAGCCTACAATAATGGCTGTGACATTTCTGTCCAGAAACTCTATCGGATAAATATTGCCAGGAAAGCACATATTTTACGCAAAACCTTACTCAGAACGCTAATATTTAGACAACACAGAAAAAAAGAACAATAAAATTAAAAAAAGAAGAAAATGTCTCCATTCCGCGACTTGCTAGCAAAAGGGCGAGCAGTCTACTCCCGTTATAGATGACGTGTCGACCGCGACACTGCAGCAAGGGAGACGATAATTTTATGGGAGGAGACAGAGAAAACTAAAGTTAAACACGAAGCCAGAAACAACAGAGTTGTTGACATGAGCTACATCGTGAGCTGCAATCAGTGTTTTTATTAACCGGGTTCTCCGCTCTCCCTCCGTTATGATCCCAAACATTCACATGCGCACCATCAGACACACCTACACGACTGTAAATGTGTCTCCAGCTTGTGTTTTATGCTTCAAGTGGGTAAAGTCCAGATAAACATCAATGGAATTGGAGGACCATGGAAATATTTTTTATGGATTGTTTTGTAGGCTTTTATCTTGGCGTGTGGCGAAGAACGTTTTTCAGTCCATCACTGAGGCCGGCTTCTTGGGGAAAAAAAGGTTTGTTTGGCTTGACGATGAACAATAACACAGATCCATTATACGAGGAATATTTTGTGAAAGTTCTGAAAGAATTATTAAAGGGTGATCACAGGTGAATAAACAGCAAGGTAAAATTAAAAAAAAACTATCAAGATGCTCTGAAAGTTTGCTTTGTGTAGATAAAAAAGAATTAAAAGGAATATATTGATGAGAACAGAGATGTACGTGCCTGATGTTTGTGTGTGTATTATCAAAGTTTGCCTGAAAGTCACCATCATCTCCCGTCTGGGCAGGTTACAACGGAACTAGATGAAAGAAGAAAGGTATGGACAACACACGTACGTGCCAAAAGATCAGTCAGCAAGTCTTAATATCTGTTAAATACACATGTCCATCATTTATTTAGCATGTCTTCAGAAACAGTTAAGCTCACTGTTGCCAACAAAGAACAAGGACTTGAAAGAGATTCCCTCAAGAATTAATTTGAAGTAAAACTGTTCTATCTCATTTCTATTGTTTATCTACCAGATTAATCAACTAAACTTGACAATATTTGTTAGAAATAAAAGAAGAAAGAAGGAAGTAAGAGAGGGAAAGAAAAATAGAGATTGACAGCTGAAAAAGAGAAAGGACAGAGAAATTGTCTGGAGTGCGCAGGTCTAAGCTTGAAACCACGGAAATTCTACAGAAACGTGTTTAACAAATCAGGAGAACAAAACTTATTAAAACAGACATGTTTATTTCAATAATTTGACCACTTCGTATGCAATGCATGTTTCAAACGATTGTCACATTTACATAACGACGATTTTCCGCCGTCTGAAGCCTGCATGCTGAGCACTTCTCCCGACACGCCCCGCGCCTTCAACACGACCTGCATCTTGGCAGCAGTAAACAACCTTCTGGCGACATGCTGCAAATCACACCCACCCCTCAACCCACCCCTCAACCCACCACTCAACCCACCCATCAACCCACCCCTCAACCCACCTTTCAACCCTCGAGTCTCCTGACGGAAGCAAATGGATGCACAGCTCACTGCTTCCTGCAAGACCGAGCATCCATAGGCACTGCTCCTGCAGCCTCGTTCTCTGTCGTGTTCATCTCCCAAGAAACGTATTTCACTCTGCCAGGTCTCCTTGACATTGATGATGATTGCCCTGTTCAGCAGCCAATTCAGCTCCCCCTCCACACCACCATCATCACCAACCCCACCCACCCCACACACCCGCTACTCGACTTACCCAGGGAGCGGGGCTACCAGAGATATTGCTCTCTTACACAGGGTTCTTTGCTGTCGATACGAGCAGAAACCAGAGTCTCCTCCATAATCATTACTGGGTTAGTTTCCTCCTAGTGCCATCCAGGGAAACCTTCACTAACTGAAACTTTTTTTNNNNTTTTTTTTTTTTTTTTTTTTACAATTCCTCTCTCTCGTTCTCAATTCCTCCTCTAAATCTGCGGATTAGTGACTGCTGTATTTAATTACACCAAAAATCCAATCCCTTCTGATTCGGTTCTACAGCTGAACCTATATAGGTGTTTTTTGCTAATAGATATAATGTCCCTCGGGGGAGATCGTCCCCTTCACGAAAGGAGAGGAGGTGGGAGATGAGCGCTGCATCACTCACTGTAGTGAGCACGTGATGTACGCAACCAGAAAAACGGATTTCCTTGCAAAATTGTGATCCACAATCAACAGGTTCGTGTTAAATGAATCCTTACATTCACGTGTTCATGATGCACGACAGTTGAGGCTGGTCTTGATTTTAATAAATGAAGTTTTTTGCAATGACATGTTGATGAGAAAGAACTTGATGTTCCCATGTTCATGATAAATGATGATTTTACACTGGCACGGACATGTTAGCCACATCCATATGTGCATGATACAAAATGTTTTCAGCATCCATTTTACATTTTTAATGATTTCGGACATTTATTTGAAAAAGAGAGGTTTGTCGGAAAAATTGCTTTCAACATGGTCATAATCGCGACAAAAGATGCCGACAGGTCACCCAAGAGCAGAATTTCAGTGTTGGTCAACTGACAGAACACTTAAAAGAAACGTGATGAACAACCAGAAGAAGGATGTTCAGAAAGGTCAACAACACAAAAAGCCGGTTGCTTTTTAAAATAAATGTTATGCTTTTATTTGCTTGCAATTGTATCTGTAGTTCAGAAAACGTCCCCAAGTTGTGACTGCCGTGTATCCAATTCTGTAATTGTTAGTGTAGAGGGCAGTGATCTGTTACAAAGAGGGAAATAAAACTTACCTTGTCGTAAATCACAAAATGGAGATATTTTAAACCTCGATTCTAACATCAGCTTATCACGAGGGAGGACGTTGCAAGCCATTCACAAATATCATCTCAAAGATTATTTTTTTTAAGACGACCCTACATCAGACGTGATACTGTAAAAACAACAATTTACTCCGTCACCTGGTGTTGACTGATGATGCTAAGTCAAAGGTGGAAATGAATCCGATTATTGAGTATCGGCAACCACAGATGGCATTTACCGCAGATACTACTTTACTCTCTGGCTATAAGACATCAGATAAAAGATGGATAACCAGCTCTTTATCCCAAACTTGTACATCATTATGGAAATTTTATAATCAGATATAACCCAAAAATAAATTAACATAATAACACAGCAGCAAATATAGGGATTGGAACCACGTGACCCCTGGTCAACACCGTATGATCAAAAGCTTTTACGTTTGCTTGCTTTATAGCTTGACATGCATACACTGTAGAGAATCGGTGGCTAGAACATAATGTATTCTACAATACATAATAAAGACTAATATATATATAGATATACACGTTTTATCTGTATTAAATATAGTTTAAATTAAGACATGGCTTCTGCTTACGCTAAACATTGCGTACAGTACGCCTTAAAAGTTCTTCAATTTTCGTCAATGGGGTCCCATTCAAATTTGGGCGAAGAACAGGGACCCCTTAAAAATCTGAAGAAGGGGTCCCTGGGACCCCAAAGAATTTAGCCTTAGCAGAAGCCCTGTAAGATTTATAAAATATTTATATATTTGGTCTTAATAAGGATGGAAATCTTTCATGGCAGAATTAAAGGGGGTGAAAAAGTCAATCTTAAGTGGTAGGTTAGTCTTAATTAAATCATCTTGTGAAGAACATTGGAACGGGTCCTATTTATGTTCTAATAGTTCCTCCAACTACCAACAAGTGGCACGAGATATAAATACACGTAAATACAAGTCACACAAACATTAACAAATTTCTTCCATGGTTCCACAAAACACATTACAGAACAGTACGGAGAGAAATCTGCTGGCTCATACATCTTCAGCCCCTTAGACACCACTGACATTTCATTAGTCTGTGGATAGCTGAGGTCGATTCCTTTGCCTGCTGTATCGCCTGACGCCTTGGTAGGCGCGAGGACGAGTACCGCTCAGCCTCGCACTACTTGTCGGCACCTCTCCGCGCGGATGGGGCGGTGCGGACGCTGAGTTGTAGCCGCGTAGGAAAGCAAACAGAAGCAACAGTGTAAGAAGTAATCAAATCAATGCAACGCTTTGTTCTCTCCCCTATTAGTGCTTGTCTCCCTTGCTTGTAGCCCGGG